>JAQFXV010001258.1:0-14352 GCA_034694065.1 Camisia spinifer
ATATCAGTTCAAAATAATTTTCAAAATTAACCTCATTGAAAACATTAAATAAATAATATAAAGTTAATGAAGATTAAACAAATTCCTAAAAAAGTGTACGCGCAACAAGTTATTCAATTAATGCTTCAAAAGAATTACAAAAAATAAATTCCAGGAAAAATAGCTTATTTTGGCC
Organism: Camisia spinifer; assembly: GCA_034694065.1. NCBI lineage: Eukaryota > Metazoa > Arthropoda > Arachnida > Sarcoptiformes > Camisiidae > Camisia > Camisia spinifer. The sequence goes on from JAQFXV010001258.1 coordinate 176, forward strand.
GAGAATTTGGTCAAAACATATTGTTGACTATGCCATTTTCATTAACATAGGTATACCCATCATTCGCCCAGCCTGCTTAGCATTGAATTGATTTGAAAGTCGATTACAAGTTTACACCTTTTAACAATGCTATACAGATCGTTACATAAGTCCCAAAACTAAGAAAAATGTTTCCCATTATTGTCAGCGCGAGGTTCAACTTAATTCCAGATTAGAGTCCAGTGTTTTTGTATTCTATTCTTTTCGTGTTATAATAAAAATCCGGTAAAGTTTGGCTTTGATTTAAGATTGAGGTAAACCTCGCGCTGACAATAATGGGAAACATTTTTATTAGTTTTGGGACTTATGTAACGATCTGTATAGCATTGTTAAAACGTGTAAACTTGTAATCGACTTTCAATTCAATGCAATGCTAAGCCACTGAAATAACCTCTAAAATTTCGATAGTTATTCTTATAAATAATTTTAGTGGATAATAAAACTTCACAAATAAGTATGAAATAACAAATATATAACAAATAGATAACAAAAATATAATAATACGAATGTAGAAATACTTTACAATAACTTTTACTGAAGTTTTCGGTTAAATCTAATTTATTTATGTTCCTGAAATGTGTCTGATTGCAAATTTTTTGCTAAGTTAATTATGAAAAACTTCTCAAAAAAGAAAATTGTTTTGAAATTGAAAATTCAAATCTTTTGTTTAATCAATAAAAACTGCCAATATTTTTAGAAAAACTCTAGATTTATGAAAATTTTCATCTGTTGTTCAATTCTAATAATCTCTGGTGTCTGATTAGAAACTACCTCTCAAATTATACTAGTTTTCATCTGAATAACAGTTTTTACTATTGTTTACTCGATTTTTGTTGATAATATTTTTATGTTATACAAGTATACAGTAATAGGCAAACTATTAACTTTTAAAATACACTTAACTCTTAATTGGTACAACATTTCAAACAGAATACAAATTATTAATTAATCGAATTTATTCATTAAAATTTATCTTATTATAATTTTAAGTCAAACTTATTGCAATTTTTTCAATCATTGGCTGAACAAAGTATACAATTCACATATTTGAATACAACTTAATTATTATTGAGAATTTACTAAATAGCAGATCATTTTTTATTGAACAGAATATTTTCATTATGTAAATGTAATATTTATTTTAGTATTGTGTGAAAACTCGTGAACTGAAAACAAGAGAATTTGATTAATGAAATTGGAGTAACTTTCGTTCCAAAAAATTCACTGATATAAAATCGATTTGATATGTGACGAACTTAAACTCAAACTTTATATAATACGCGAAAAAGAGTATAGTGTAGTATAATATTGACATTAACCTCATTTCTCAAATATACATTAGTTTAATACTTTTTGACCAGCGATTTGCTAAGGCTTAGCAAAAGCACAATTCAATTTATAAAAGTATTCTTAGAATTGAACAACATTTTAGTAACTCTTTAAATCCATTCAACATCTCTTGAAATATAAATTCATGAAAACATTCATTCTCTCTATTATAATAAATAGAAAAATCAATTCTTCATAAACAGAAGTTAGACTCGAACTAATATAAAGAGAAACAGATTCACGAATCACTTTTATCTAATTATCTTCTATTATAGAAGTGCAAGCCTTGCAAATCACTGGTTAACAAAAATTACAACCAATTAATGAATAGAAACAGTAATAAATTCTGAACAATAGTTACAACGCTATAATTCATTTTGAAAGACATTGATTTTATCACTAATTCTGGTGCATAATTAATATCATGAATACATTTTAGAAAATATTTCTCATCTAATGACCAAATATTAGAAAACTGATTACAAATTGCATTTTTAACCTGATGTCGAATTAGATCTCTATCTCTAATCAACCAAAACATTTTACAATCACATATCAATGGGTTTCCCTCTAAATCAATAACATTTCTTGAATCACTATTCAAGAGAGGCTCAAATATTTTTTCATCTAAATATGTCAACTCATTAAACATTAACATAAGATTTATAGCTCTTTTTGTGCCCAAAAAGGCTTCCAATTCAAAGCTACTGACAGTTAATTTATTGCTTTGTAAATCAATGGTTATTAATAGATTTGATGGCATTTCAAAATCAAATGAATGAGCAGAAAGTCTTAAAATTTTATTTGCGATAATAGTTAAATACTTTAAATTTTGTAATTCATAAAATGCATAGTTTGATATTCTGTTCATTGATTTTGATCTAATGATAAAAGTTTCTAATTTTAATTGTCTTCCATTAATATTTCTAAACGCATAACTCGGAAAAGTTTTCAAATGATTCAATTCTAAGCTAATTATTCTAACATTTACTAAAGAACTCAAAGCATCAAACAATAAGTTAACAAATTTTTTTCCTAACTTTGTTTCTCCCCTTTGATCAAAAATACTTATAGTTTTTGCCGTATTATTAAAGGCATTGGCATTTATTTTCATCAAATTATTTGCATTTCTTATGGTTATGTTTTCAAAGCTTATGTCAGAAAATAAGTTATCTTCAAATTCTTCAATAAAGTTATTTTGAAAAATAAAATCTTTAAAACGTTTCTCATTGAGAGCCAAATCATCGCTTATATCACGAAATATATGTTTTAAGCTATACTTCAATCTATCTCCACAAGTAATCCTGTTATGAAAGCATTCACACGGATGTAGAACTCGACTCGAGGGGCACTTTCCAGCAGTTATTAACTGTTTTCCACTTTCTATTATGATAACTATTGATAAAGTTATCAATAGTTTAGATACTGAGCCTATAAAACAGATCAATACTCAGAGACATCCAATAATAACATACATTTCTTTAATGAAAAGGAAACAAATTTTTCAAATTCTTACCATAAGTTACCATTTTTATGTTTCACTCATAATTCACTTTAATCTCATATATTAAGTCTAATATATTATATAAATTATCTCAACAGCACTTATAAATCTATATAACTTTTCAACTTAAATACTATACTTGTTATTAATAATTCATTGTATAATAAAAGATAATTTATTGAAATTAGAATTAGAGGAAAATATGTCAAAATATAAACCGAGTAAATACTAACAAGTTTACTGAAATCGTAGTCTTCCTTCTGGTAGATATTGATTTTATACTGTAGTTAAAGTTATGGAGAAACATCATAAGTCTTATCGTGCGCATCACTGTTCATAAAATTTTCATACAAAGCGATATTAGAGAAAGTCAGCAAAATTCGGAGAAAAGTCTTGAACCATTTTTTTAAGCTTCACTGTTTATGCCGATCATATTTCATACTTCCTTTATGCCAATAAAAGCTAATTTTCAGCAAAATGTTTAAGAAATCAAAACAATAAACTCACATTATTGATAGTTTCTTTAGATCACTTTTTGTGATAAATATTGTTTAATATATAATCGATGCTAAAAACTTTTTTCTATTCTTGTCAAGTTTTATCTTATTTCTGTTCCAATTCTACTTCAAGTTATTTTTCGCTTTCATAATATTTAATCTAATAAAGCATCAAATATAATAAAATAAGTTTTTTTTGTGAATTCGAAATTTTAGAGATGCTTTAAAATACTTTTCAATTTTTATTACATGAATTTTTTGTATGCATTTTTAAATTTATTGAATATTCAATTTGAAACTTGCTTTAAAAATAATTTGAAATTTTTGTTAATGAATTTGGATTTCAATATTTAATTTTTAAATAATTAATTAACTTAGTTTGATAACTATAATTTTGAACCTTTTAAAGCTCAACTAATTTATAAGTTAAAGCAATAACAAGAAATAAGTTTGAAGATTTGCAGAAAAAAATCGATTTTCCTACGAAATTAGCGTCATTTTGAATTTAAATATTATTTAATCCCGTCAATTATTGCCGAAGTTTCTTAAGTTCAGTGCTTTAACTTTTTATAGATGAATGAAAATAACGGAACAACAGTGAAAGTAAAAGTTAAGTGTTTTTCATTCAACTATAGATATAAAAGAGAAAAGTGAAAGTTTCAAACTTGTGAACTTAAATCTATTAAAGCTTTAGATAAAAAGTTTTATGTTTGGGATTTTTGAAGGCTGACTCAATTCATATCTTATTATATAGTATTTTCTTTTAGCTGTACATTCAATAATCGTAAGCACTTGAAAGAAAATTTATTGAAAACATGTCTCGAAAAATGACAATCGTGTTGCCTAATGTATTAAAGTGTATAAAAGAACTTTTTTTAATTTTTTAGGACTTTTATACAGCATATTATTTGAAGTAAGAGCAGAGAAATAAAGTCTGATCGTTATCAATCAGAGTATAAACTTCTGGGATTTCCAAAGATTTTTATATCAATACTGACTGATTCATTCAATAGATGTTTCGTTATTTCTTAATAAGTTTTCATGATTTATTGTATTTAAAAACAATTGTTAGATGAATCGCTTGTAAGTCAGTATTGAATTGGTATCCGACTTATCAATAGAAAAACATTTATTTGATTTCAGTTTCACTATTAGATGAAAGAACGGGAATATATGGTTAGTTTGAAGAGTAGTCCAGAATATCATGTATATGAGTTCATCCTTCGAAACATTTTTAGATACCTTATCATTGCGACGCATTGGTATTGATCGTGAAATCTTTGGAAAAACATTATGAATAATTCATTGAAAACCCTGATAAACTGAGTTTAAAATTTAATCCTCTTGAGTGTAGATATCAGACATTAGAATTTCTAAACAGTTTTTTGAGAGAATTACCTTAATTATTTCCTATAAAAATTGGAATCTAATGATGAGACTCGAATATGATGTCAATCCCAAACTTTGTCTCTGCTCATAAATTTTTCATTAAAAAAATTTCAGTAATTGCAGAGAAACGAACAAAACCCAAACGTATCAATTGTGACGATAAATGTATTAGACTGTTCTGTCATTAGAACAGTGTATGAACACGGGTCGCGTTCACTTTACCTCCAGGGTTACTTTACCTCCATTGCTTAATTTGACTCAAAACAACGATCAATAATTATCAAAAAATTAATTTAAATCTATTTTTGGACGTAGAATCTGAAAATTAAATCAAATTTCATTTTCTCAGTAAACTCATAAAACTCGTATTTTTCGTACTTTTTCAATAAAAGCACTTTAAATGTGTCTCATAAAAAACCACAAATGATAGACAAAAAAGGGGTTCATTTTCAGATTCTACGTTCAAAAATAGATTAAAATTAATTTTTTTGTATTTTTTTATCAATGATTTGAGTGACCAATTAATCATTTAAAGTTTATCGGTAAAGTAACCCTGTCTGTAAGGTGAACCGACCCATCAACACAATCAACCTTTCCATTTGAATTTCAAAGTGCAATTTTCTTGCCTTCTTTATTTACTCAATATTTCATACTTTGACTTTAAGTCAGTTCATGAACAATCATCAACTTCTTTAATTAGTGAATACCAAATAATTACTTTCTATAACCTTATAATTATAGAAATAGAGAAAAGTGTGAAATGGAGAAGCGATTGACTATTAATCAAAAATACATAACACGAAACATAAACTCGAAATGTGTTAAGACTTTTTGTTCAACATTTTATTTTCTAGACTCTTAAGAGACAGTTTGAGATAGATATAAGACGAAACATTTTTCAAACAATAGAAATATTAGTTCTTAGTGCAAAAGCTTTTAAGATTGAACCCCAGCTAAGTATTATCAAGTCTTAATACTTTTAAGACTCATGGCGTGCGAAGTATGAAAGTTATGCTTTCATAGCATGAAAAATGATAATATTTATGATAAGGCTTTGGAGTAAGACAAATACTTACATCAATCATATATATCATTGAAGTTGCTCTGTTGATAGCATGAGAAATTTTAAGTCTTGATTCATTATTCATTTTTGTTTGATCTGTATAATTGAGAAAATTATGATTAAATAACTTTAGTATTTTAATTCATTTCTATTCAAATGAGTTGGAGATTTAATAATTAATATAAAATCATGCTTTTCATATTTTATGACTTTAGTCTTCTTTATTGAGACTTCAAAAGAGCACATATTTTTAGCATAAACGTTAGTACTGCTTATGTTTTATTGAGAACATAAAGTAAATTAATAGTATTGAATGCGGGAAATACTCTATCATAAAGCATTGTGAACAAATTCAATAATATTATGCAAATTTTAAGATTAGTTGACGTTAGTTTTCAATCTTTATTCAACAATTTTCAGCCAAACTTCTAATCACTTAATCACATCTCAAGTATGAATGAAAACTTTTGAAACAAATGGTTTGAAAAGTTACCAAAACATATAATTCACTAAAACTCAAAACAATAATAAATGCATTCAATTTTCACAGCATTGAAATAAACGAAAAACCATTGATAACAAAGAAATTTGAATGGTTTTCTCAAAATAAATAGAATAAAATTATAACAAACAGCATAAAAATAATTGAATCATAAATAAGGCTTTATTTCGCTTAAAAATATTTTCTTTTGCCAACAAATGGTTAGGAGTTAGAGTTGACTATTAGAACCCATAGAAATTTCCGATATTTTCATTTCCAATTGAGTTTTGCTGTCCATTGTTCCGAATTTTCGAATATCGTTTAAATCATCCTTTTTGGCACCAATTTTACGCTTGACATTCGTTTTTTGGCGTTTATTAATCAAAACCAATACAATCACTAATGATATAACAATAGTAGCCATAACTATAGCTGTTATTATTATAACTATTATCAATGTATTGCTATCTGAATCTGTAAATTCTTTGAAAAAATATATAATAAATTAGTTTTTAGTTCATTAGAATCAAAGAAAGTGTTTATGAATTAATTCAACCTTCTCTTGAAGGAGTACTAGTTTTTTCCGTCCCTTTCTGTGGCTCATGATTTTGAACAGAATATTCCGCATAGTTTTCAATGAAATTACTATAGTTTCCAAAGCCATAGTTCTTATATATATCTGGATGACAGTGAAACCTGTCTTTGAAAACCCATTTCGGTTCCATTTTAATGTCTTTCCAGACGTCCTGAAAAATAATACAAATTTGATTAGAGATAATAGTTTATCGACAGTCATGTGAAGCCTCACATCAAACCATTTCTTATTGACGTCCACTTCATAGTACTTCCAACCGGAATAGATATAAAACCTATTCGTATATTCAATAATAGCGTCAATCTTTGTCGGAAAATCAATATTAATATGTTTAACACTTTCTGGACCACTAAATATGGTCAGTCTTTTAATATACTTAAATCCTTCGACAGATTCATTAGAATATCGAGCGATAGAATACTCTCCATCTTTGAATATATAAATTCTTTCTTCTGCACCTTTATATTGAAATAAGACTGAGTCCACATTCGATGGAAATATTTTATTAAACATATTCTGAACGGATATTCCTTTGCTATTATTCGGTTCGAAATTTGAATTCGCATAAGAGAACCAAACAGAAGATCCCTATTATTGAATATTTGATAATTTTTAATAAATTAATTGAATTTAAAGTTAAAATAAAAATACTTTTATGAGGAAAACGATTCTTCTATTATTGAAAGACGAGTCATAATAGCCTTCAGGCATTTGTGATACAAATTCTGGAATTTTATCGATCGGGAAAATGTTCGGCTCGAGAGATAAACCTAAAGGATAGGCATGTCTTCCACGGAATATAAGGAATTCGCCGAAAAATGATCTGTATATCGTATCGATGTCTCCGTTCAGACACATATCTTGAGGACAACCCAACCAAACATTATTGAATCCAATCAGTCGTCTCTATAATAGCAGTCATTAATTGAAATTCAATCTAATTTTATATTAAACTTATATTTAATTATATATATTTACCCCTTTCCAAAAAGTTCCTGTCGTAGTATTGAAAGAATATTCTTTATATCCAATATAATCTTTCTCGTCGTTTGGATTCCACTCACATTTTGGGTATTTGAGAAACGATTCATTTCCTACTTTAGGCTCATATTCATAAACAATAACTGGAAAATCTTTGGCATTAACTTTTGTTAAATTAGAATAACATTGACTTTTGTTGAAAAGAGTGATTATGTTCCTCTGTTTTCTGATTAGTATCTGAATAGCCTTTTCAATAACCACATTATTATATGACAAACAGTTATTGAGAGCTACTTTCGATACGAGATAAGGATTGACTTGTCTTTTCTGTAAATAAAAACCAAGCAATTTATAACTATTGAAAATTAATTTTATCTCAAAATATAATTACTGATATATCAACACAACTCGAAGAATATATAATTAAAATAACGAAAACTACTCTGAAATCAAACATTTTAAAGCGAAATAGGTTTCAACTTTTTATAAGTCTCGCGCTTAGAATAATATAATTTAAAACAAGTCCTAAAAGTCTATTGTATTTTCAAATACTTTGAATTGAAGAAAGCATTGATTAAAACTGAAAAAAGTTTAAAAGTTTTGAACTAATATTGAAATATAAATAGAATTTAAACTTAAACTAAAAGTTAGTTAGACTTCAATTGAATAGAAATAAGATTAATAGCAATAATACATAAGTAATAGAGAAACGGTCCCTAATATTCAGCCATTTATAGTGAGAACAGAGATAAAAACAAACACTAAATTGGTTACAAAATTAAAACTGAATTAAAAAACAATTAACAAAATAAGATCCAAAACAGAATGTCTCAACTGTTGGCCAAATCTGTGACTTCTGTCAGATGTTTCCCAAGATTATCATCAATTGTGGTAAATATAAAAGCGAAAAAAATAGAGATAAAAATCAATTGAATCATAAACTAATTGATAATAAAATATATTTAAAAACATATTTAACCCAAAAGAGTGCAAACGCGATACGTCTGTCATCACATGAATCACATCCAAACCCGAACCCATACGGATGGAAGTCATGGCGCGATATTCCGGACTCAATGATTCCGACGACAAGTAAAAGAGATCCAAGCAATAAGATATACTCCACTCGAAAATACATTAATTTACGAAAACAGATGATTTGGATGCAGGTTATTATCAATCAATACTAACATAACATCTATTAATATCTATATATCTTAAATTTGATCTAATTTTACATTCAATCAGATTCCAGATGGAGTTCCCGTTTATCTGAAGAATGGATTACCCGATAAAATACTTTATTACGGGATTATGGTCTCGGTTACTGTTCTTACAATAATTAATTTCTACTATTTAGGAGACATGATATTCGGTTACTCTAAAAAGAAAGAATAGGATCCTATTTCGCATTCAATCTTCAATTTTTTGAATTTTAAGAGATGTGAAATTCCTTTTTTCCTCATTATATGTCTTATTTTTTTTCTTCATTAGCTTTGATTAGATTTATTGTTAATTATATTGTATTTAATCATTGATTACAAATGATTTGAACTGAAATTTGATGATTAATTGAGTTTTAAGTACGAATAGATTGTAATCCAGAGTCAAAAATATGTTAATAAAATGACTGTATTTATGATTTTCGTTATCTTTATTGGTTTTTAAGAGGAATTTTCTTTATTTTTTTGTAATTATTTATTGTTTGTTGACTTTATAAAATTCATAATGAGTTTTATATAAGTTGTTGAGAATTAGTTTAAATATTAAATGATTTGTGAGTTTTTAATGACTAGAATGATTTGTAATGAAAAACCTGAAAAACATCTATTGTTTTATTTTTATTTAATTTATTAATGAATATAACTTCAGGTATTTTTCAGAGTTTGTTTACAAAACTTTAATTTCTATTCTCATTCCATTGGAATGATTCCTATCTATTATTTGTTTGATTAACGAATTACACAAAACTGATCAATAATAACGTCGCGCAACAAAAGCACCCTTTTATACATATATCAGATGAACGTTAGATATTGTTATCAACGATAAGCCTATAAATAGCGTAATATTACACAAGAGATAAAACACGAAACAACAATTTGAAAAAGTGAAAAAAGTATTTAATTTATAACTAAAACACAAATATTTCAAAAGTCAATGAATTAAAAGCTATCGAAGAAGTCTAAAACAGAAAAATATAGAGAAAAAAGTTAAATATAAGGCTAAAAAGTTATGAAATATTAAAAAAGATAAAACATGATAAAAATGACATAATTTGTGTAACAATAGTAGTGAATAATACGATTGGATTCGTTAACAAATCAAAATCAATAAACTTATGGTTCACTATATAATAGACACATAAGACATACGTAAAGAGCGTTATATATTAGAGAGCAATAAGAGAGGAGAGAGAGAGAAAAAAGTGAAACACTCGTAAAGGGAGAGAAAAAGTAAAAATAATCCTTAAAAATAAATAAAAATGGCCGACAGTAAGAGTGCGCGGCGTTTATTCCCATTAAAAACAATTGGAGACGTCTGTGAGATATTTCGCTCACAATTAAGAATAGATAGAAAACCAAATTTGGCTCAACTTTCGATAATTACTGGTCTTATTGAGTATTCGCTCACTTGTAGTAAAGATGGTAATAAAGAGTCCTTTTCTTCGTTGATGTCTTCACTACCGCAGTCGTTATCATCAGCGATGACAATACAAATACCACATATTTCTTATAATACAGTCGAAGCTCTTCTCCATAAGTTCACGACTCAAATAAAAGGTAATTTTTCTCACTTTTCGACCAATTTTTACCTCAATTTCGTTAAATCCGTTGAAAATATTCCCTCTTTTTTACGTTATTATTATGTAAACAAACTGTCAATTCGTTTCATTATTTTTGTGTTTTTTAAGTTTTTAATTTGATTGTCATTTCGTTTGTTTTAGTTTTTTATTTGCTTTATATTGTGATTGATTTTTTGGTGTTTTTAGTTTTTCCTCAGAATTATTTGTTTTGAATTTATGATAAGTTTCGCGAAATATTTTCTGCTCAACGATTATTTTGCGTAATAAACAAACCATTGATGTTATGGAGGGATAAGTATTGAGGGAAAGCCATCACTACTATTACGACTCTCTTATCGCTATCGCTATTGATTACCAGTAAATGTGTCTTAAATTCTAGATTTTTTAATCATTAAAATGTTTTATAACAAGTGTTTATTGACTTAATTTATGAGACATTCATTTTTTCTTCGTGTAAAAAGTCGTTGAAAAGTATATTTCAGTTGACATTTAGTTAACACTCTTTTTGCATAAGTTTAGAAAATGTTGTTATGAATAGAGATTTGAATTAATGCTAAACTTGTTTACAAACTGTCAGTTCATTCGTTTGAATTAGAGGTCAGTCTGAAAAAGGATTATTTGAGTGATAACTGTTTGGCTTTAATCCGACTTAAATAGTATACTATTATGTGCTTAGCATTAACTGTCTGTCAGTTTTCACTACTATTTAAATAGTCTGGTCTTCTTTTGAAGGTCTGAATAATTATAAGTTATTCAAAACATGACTAAGACTTCAAAAGTAGACAAACTTAATGTCTCGACTCGTTTATCAAACCTATTATTACGAAAATCAGTCTCTCATCTAATGTCAGTTAATCTAAAAATAAAATACTATTCAAATCATTAAACTTTTATCATTGTATACAATGTTTATAGACTTGAAGTGTTTATAAAAGTATTTTCTAAACACTTTTGTTTACCTGTTTTCCAGATTCACGGAATAGCTTTTACTTTTGAAATGTATAACAAAATAGTTCTGAGAATTGCTTTTATGGAAAGTTTTGTTAAACATAAAGCTTAGACATTGAGAACTCATTCCGTTCATATCCGGGTCTTTTCTTACGCCTTCTTTTGATATAAAGCCTCTTAAGCCAGAACTTAAGGATAATATGAGTTGAAAAGTAATACATTATAACTTTCATAGCATTAAAAACCTATTATAAGTTACACTCTTATAGATTTTGCGCTAATTCGAGCACTATTTAAGACAAAAATAAACATTTAATCCTGCGATCAATAAATTCATTGCAAATTCAAAGTCATAAGTAATACAAAAGTCTGAGTCAACCCACGCATCACTTTATGGTTTATTACTCTATTTTTCTGTTTTATTTTTTGCTCAACTATTTTCTTCGTCAACTTTTTCAATTGATTTCAAATCTAAGTTTCTTATCAATAGAAATTTTATTCAATTATAATAATAAGATTAAAAGCTTTTATAGAATTCATTTATTAATGAATTTCTGTTGCAATCTATTACACAATCTCTAGTTTTAATGTTAGACATGACTAAAAGTCAATGAGAATATAGTTTTATTTGTTTGTTTGCGCACAAAAGTGAAGAAATTTTTGCGATCGATGAATATTTGGTTATTGAAATACTCGAAAATGTAAAATTTTTCACCTTTTGATGCATCAATTGCTAAAGTTATTACAGGTTTTATGCGATGGAAAAAAATAGAAAATATGTTATTTTAGTTTTTTTCAATCTCGAGCTTAACGTCAAAGCGGAGGAGTTTTTGTAATTGATTATTAAGGATCTGAAGATCGGATAATATATTAGCCTTAATATAATGTAATTAATATTTTTTGTTGTTTTTGTTTATTATATTTCCGTCAAAATTATTCATTTATTATATAGTTTATAGTTTCGTATTTCATAATAAACAAAATCAATAACTGAGTTATTTTGTATTGAACTCATGTCTTGATAACAAACTTATTCATTGATTCTCTTATTTTTTATCACAATTTCCTGTTGTAATTGATTTTCTTCTTGTTTCTCATTCTCATTGAGAGGAAATTTCATTTGAATTCATCTATTATTTCTTTCGCTAACTTTATTTGTTTACTAACTTTTGTTGGAATTTATTTCTATCACTAATTTTTCATTGAAATGACTTTCTATCCAATCGAATATTCTTTGAATTTTAGCTCAAAGTTTACACCAATAGATATTCTCTATTTTTATTGATCTGTTTACGACTTATTCTATAAGAACTGAGCTTTAAATTGAATGAAAGTTATTTTCGGTGTCATATGATATTTATTAGAGTATAAATTCATTAACACTGATAACTATGCATTAATTTTCTATTCAATTGAAAAAAATTCGATAAAATAAATTTGCATTTTTATGAGGAAATGACAAAACTGTCATTAAAATTGAAATCAATTTGATTACCAAAGAAAATGAATTTTCGTGAGATAATTAGTTATTTTGATTGATCGATAGCTTTATTACTCAACCAATTTTCTCATAAACATAATATCAGACGTGAGAAACTTTTGGCGAAATATATATGAAGGCTTTTCCTCGTTTAGAAACACCTTTAACTAAAGGTCTGACAGTTTGTTGTATTGTTGTCTCCCCTCTATCACAGACGTTCAATATTATATTCAATTACATAAAGTTAATGATAGACTAAATACTCTTTCAATAGTATTTCCGTTTTTATCCGTTTTTTTCTCAAAATTTCATAAATGATTGAATTCTGATATTAATGTTTACTGACATCGCTTTTAATAACTGTTATTCAGTTTTGCAATTCATATAATAATTATTTTTTATGTTAATATTTATATTAACTTATTATTATATTTTTATTTCTTGCACTTTTTGTCGCTTTTCTTTAGATTTTTATTTTAATTTATTATTTATTTTTTCAATTTAAATTCAGAATAAATTAAATTCACTAAAAATCATCCATTTTTGTATAAATGCTTTAGAAGTTTATGATTTCATAATCGAAGTGAAACTTTTTTTATTATGAAAAATTTGAAATTAAACGACTTTTTACGGCTACGCTTCGAAAGATTGAAACCCAGTTTATGTGCTCTGAATAATAATTGTCAAAATTATATTAACATTTTATGTCTATAACATTTTCTAAATATTCTAATTTTTTTTAAACCGACAGTTGATTATTAATTAAATCATATGAGAAATTGTATTAAAAGCTTGTTTTTATGCATAATTCAGGAGATATAATACAAGACCAATTCTAAGAAGTAGTCAAATATGCGATCAACTGATGATAACTTTATTCTGATTTTAGGCATTTTTCGCTAAGTTTTGTGACCGATAAATATAAGCTAAAAATGTTTAAATATCAATATTTTGTTAGGGATCTCAAGCGGGGTTTCGGTGTTTCGGTGTTTCGAAGCTTTCCTTTTATATAAACTTCTTATCTATAATTGGTATTCATTTATTGATTGAACTAATCTTATAATT
>JAQFXV010001259.1:0-14342 GCA_034694065.1 Camisia spinifer
TTATTGTCTTTATTATCCGCAACTATTAAACCAGTAACTGAACAGGTTATAAAATCTCATCCATATTTTTCTCAAAAACAACTGAATTCTTGTCAATAATGCGGAATTATTTTATTTGCATATTCATCGCTCGGAAATCCTGGATATAATGCTCATTATAAGACAGAATAAAGTTATAACATTTGGTTTTTACTTTACTTTTATTGTATAAATTTTCAAATAAAAGTAATTAACATTTATTTTTCGAAAAGTGAATGTCTGATAAATATTAACTAATTTTATACTTTGAATTTTATTTTGAATCTTAAATTTATCTAAAACTATTTGTGACAAATTTTTTGAAATCACTAAAACTTTTCGAAAATATAACGTTAAAACAGGAATATTTTAATTCCGAGAAAATAAAGTATAATTATATGAATATTTCATTATTTAAATATGTATTCTAATATTTAGTCAATTCTAAATTGAATTCTGAAAAGTTGAAAATAAGTTTTTTCATGTTTACTTGAAATTTAATATATTTTCAAGTGCTAGACAGAGCTCGATTCCAATACAGCCATAACTATTCCTATACTTCTAAAAACGGTCTTCAAACTTTATTTATTTGAATGTGAGCATGTTTTACAACAATTAACCCACTCACAATTAAAGGATTCAATACGTTTTCCATATTTGAATATTTGAAATGATATCTAACATTGTTTACTCTTTTCAATAAATGTTTGAAAATATATAAATTTTCGGGTCAATCTTTCTATTTCAAAAGACACTAAGAGTTTCAAGACAATATTAAATATTAAGATAAAATTTGATATATTATTATTATTCTATCTTATAATTCAATCATTTTCATACATCTACCTTAAATGTTTAGAAATCGAAAATCCCCTTCCCCTCCCCTCTAAGATTTCTGGAAAAATTCCTCTGTTTTTAAGAAATTTTTTGATAGAAATTCATACACAATAGAAATAATGAATGGATTGGAAACAAGCTTTAGTGAATTTTTTTCATTTTATTTCAAATTTATTTCAAAAAAATAATGTAATTTATTCAAAAATTCTTTAAATTATTAGAAGTTTCAAATTTTAATACTCAGTATATAATATTTGTTTAAACAATAGTTCCACTGGATTAAAAAGATGAAAAAGTAACGATAAAGAGGAATAAAGCCTTTAAGAGTTACTCTTAAAGAGTGGCCTAATTTGAAAAACTTTATGTTTGTATTGTCTAAATAGTGAATTAATATGTACTAAATTGGGTATAAAATTTACTTTTTGGTGATATTTTTGAATATTAAAAGTAGCTAAAATAGAAATAACTAAATTTGTGTATAAAACTAAGGCTTGAAATAAATTCTATGTCACTAAAACCTACCGAAAATATTCTACTTATTATAGATGAAAAAGAAAAGAATCCTTTACCTTTTCTCAGCAAGTAATCCACATCACAGACACACATACTTACGAGACTTTGTTTTCCTCATTTCTGATAATTTTTAGTACAGTTTATAAAACAAAACTTTTCTAAATGAAACTTCTTATTTGTTTTAAATGTATGTTTCGAAGAAAAATAATTCTGTCGAAACCATTGCAGAACAAGAAACAAAACATATTATTGCATTGAAACTGCTCCAAACGGATATATGAATATACATTATTTCGATTGAATATTTTCCTTTGTTCTGAGCAAGTATTTATTGGGTTTAATCAGAGCTTAACAAACTTGGTTTCCATAACACTAAGTTAGAATACTTAAATCAATGTGCCTGGATTTATGAGCTTTTCAAGTAGAGCTAGACTAATGTTATGGAAAAGAACACGTCTGGAAGTCTCGCCTTTAAAATTAGGGTCTTTCCCAAGAGGGTTCGGATGCAGAAATACTGCATGTGAAAAAGTATTCAAGGTTTTTGAACAGCTCAAGTCCTAATGATGCCTTATCAAGGCGCTTAAATTGAAACGCAAGATATTATCACCTTTATGCATTCATTAGGACTTGAGCTGTTCAAAAACCTTGAATACATTTTCAGATGCAGTATTTCTGCATTAAAACCCTCTTGAGATAGACTTTAATTTTAAAAGCGAGACTTTTAGAAGTGTCCTCTTCCATGAAAACATTACAGTGTTAATGAGCCCGAGTCTTGAAGTTGACTTTGAAGTCTAAAAAAGTTTAATAAGTTGTGCTTAGAAGGGAAGCCGTTCCGCCGAGAATCGATTTCATTCGAATTATTTTAATGAATCGGAAGAACAATCATTCAACTTTAGGAAAATATATAAATTTTGGGCAGATGGCCTTATTTAGCATGTTTAATTGATTTTTGAAAACTTTACTTACAAGCCGTATCTCTGAAATAATTGATGAATATCTGAATAATGATTCTTATTTCGACTTTGTTAATGTTAGAACGTACTAAAGGAATGGTTATAAGAATACTTTTGAAATAAATTTGATGAAAAATATGAATTTTTAGTGCTGCACTGCAGCAGTGTTGGGCGACGCTCGAGCGTATGGAGCTCAGCATTAAACATCGAGCGTTTCTGATTTTTCGTGAGTGAGCGCTGAGTGTCATAATTCGAATTGCGTTGATTAAAAATTTTAAAAATTTAAGCTTATGATTGCAATATCTAATATTCTTTAAACTTATTAAAACAAAGAGTTTGAACAAGCGATAACAACTTAACTTTATAGTCTTAAATTTAATCAAAAATCTTACACGTGTTTTGTTTTATTTCTATTTAACATTAATCTCTCGGAATCAAAATTTCATTCCCATATCAAAAATGTCAAATGCAATCTGTGTCGGGAAGTCTATAGCAAGTATAAAAGTATTATATAAATATAACTTAATGTATTTGCTGTCATTATTCAGAAACAATTTCAATCATTGCTCTATTTTCTGATTCTTTTCTAAGTTATATTATAATATAAAAGTTCTATTTTAAATCATTCATTTGTTCAATTTAATTAAAATTCAAAGATTTCGTACTCATTAAAATTACTGAAAAATTAAAATCCCAATAAAATGATTCAATTCAAAATTCTAAAAAGTTAAAATGAATTTTTTTTCATAAAAGTTTTGTAATTTTATGTAGAGAAAAGTTTTACAAGTCTAAAAAATATCTTTTTGGTATTGCTTTGAAAAATTTTCTTTTTGCGATTAATTTAAGTGTTTTTTCACAGATTGATTCTGTTATGTCTCAAATATATTTCTGGGCAATCTTAGCATTCCTGACGATAGCAGATTGCAATCCATTCTCGAATCAAAAGAGAGAAGATAATACTTTTATTATAAAAGCTGCATTGAATATTACCGCTGTATTAAAATTTAATAGAGATATACCGGTGAAACTTTGTGGAGTAGAATTAGACGAAGCCATACATCGAGTGTGCGAAAAGACTGGCTATAATCGTGTTTCTGAAAGAACTAATGATTTGGATAAAAATTATTTAAATAAAGGTATAGTTAAGAATTTTGAAAATATTAAAGTTTGTCAATTTTTTTAAACTAAAAACTTGATAAACAGAACATAATAAGTTATCAATCACTAAATAATTAACAGGAAACATGATAAATGAAAGTTTGGATGCGTTTGGAAAAGGTTCAACAGGAGCTTTTGATAAATGTTGTGAATCTCAACTGACTATTTATTGTCGATTAAACTCGAATGAAGGTCCAATTCTGACTAAACATCCTTAAAAAAACAGAAATATTAAAATCTAAACCTAAAACCAATTGGAAGAAAATATTCAAATGCTTAAAGATATTATTTGATAATTAAATTTTAATTCACTTCAATTATTCAATTACATTGTTTTTAGCCTCGATTTTATTATTAAGTTTGTAAAAAGTTTATAAGAGTTATATTTATTATAATACAACAATGTTAATTTTAATTTATTTGAAAATTGTATGAATAAGGAATTATTGATAAAACAATATTTTACGTATACATTATTGTGTATTTCTCTACCTTAACTTTATGTTACATTGAAAACACTGATGGGTAAGGTTTGTTCTTCATAAATTCCAGTAAAACTTAAACATGATTTTCGATGGAAACAATGCCCAGAAATTTTACGATATGATAACAATCAACGAAAGATCTAATTTTGAAATTATTTGCATTGAGTATAATTAGATTATCAGAATTAGTAAATAGAAACAAATACTTCATAATATGTGCCTCTTTGAGAATGTTCTCGCTTTCTACAGAGCTTGCATTTAAGTCAGAGATGGCCAAGGGGGATGAAAGGTGGGGGTTTTTTCAAAATAGCTCCCCTAAACTTAGGGAAAATCATACCCCCGGGGAAAAATTTGTAAAATATCCCCCGGCTAATATATTTTCCTATCCCGGCCCTTGGCCTGGGGGACCAACTCTCGGACCTAAAAAAATACCACCTCCTGTCACGAAGTATCCCTGCATTTAAGTTAAGAGTCTTAACCGCATATTTTATAGTTTTATTATTGATCATATATTTACAATACAATTTGATTGAAGTAATTATTTTGAGTGTTAAGACTCAAATAGCTGTTATATTGAATTGACTGATCATTTTACCTATTTTAATGTGTTTTCATGTTGTGGAGTGCTTTCTAAAAGTTCAAAGTGTGTGAATGTATGCATGATTGTGATTGTATTTTACATAAGTGATTGAGTCGATCATAGATTTCAAAAAATTAGAATTGGTGAATCAAATCAGAATGTTTCGATAATGTTAGACAAATATTGCATGATTTAAAGAGTTTCGAGATTTGTTTCATTTCACACCAAATTCATAGAATTCACTCATCGAATGAAAAAGTTATGCTGTTTTAAAAATTTGAAATTTTCGAGTTCGAAGTCTCATAAGTCTGAGATAAAGATATTTTCCACCCAAAAAACATCTAGAGATCTGTCCCCCTGTAAAAGCGTTGTTTCCTTATCATGTTAAATGTTATGGAATATTCTTTAGAATTAAAAATTTAAAATATTTCTATCTTCGAAACGAATCCGCGAATTTATGAGTCAATAGGAAAAATCGCATAAATATTACAAAAATCTGAATCAACAAAAATTAGTGAATTTGAAATTTTTTTAGTAAAAGCTTTAAAATAAGTAAAACTAACTTTGAAAGCAATTATTGGTGTCATTACAAATTGATTACCACATGAAAAACCTATAGCTCTATTACGTTCACCAACTCTTTCCATTGCATTCAATAACTAGAAAAATTCATTTATGAATGAATATTGTTGTAAAAGTCAAGTCTTAAATGAATTCAAACCTTTAATTTCTGTTTCAATCCTAATATAGATTTCTTAATGTAGAAGATTTTGAGTAAATGCTTATGAGATTTCGAAGCATTACTATTAACAGAAGCTGTGATTCGATTCAACATCATATGAGCCGAAAGATATCCGAATAAAAATAATATCAAAAAAACAAAAACTATGAAAATATGACTTTCAAATAGGATCTGTTGTAATAGCATTAGATTGAAAGGTATTATCGAATAATTAAGAATAAAATAGTATTTCTTCCAAAATAGATTATGTTTTGAAATACTATTACAAATAGAATTGTGATCTTTGATTAATTTCTCAACTTTTCTCACTGAAAAAGATTTATAGCCATTTGCTATCGTTTTATTGAATAATTTGAATCTAAGTCCACAATAATAACAAGTGATATAATAGTATAGAAAACTATTCAATATTATAAAGTAAGCCAAAGTAGTCCAGAGCCAGACAATCATTGCATTTATAATACCAAATACAATACTTTGAATCGTTGTGAAAAATATGACCACAATTGTTGAGACCATTGGAAATGATAACACAATAGCTATTTTTATCAAGTTTTTGATAATAAAATTATAAAATGATATTTTAATGACAAACTTTTCCATCTCTTTTTCGTCTACTATTCCAATAGTTTCCTTACTTTTCAAGCCTTTCAAAACTTTTAAGATTTCGAGCCATTCATATTGTTCATTATCACTGAAATTAAATATATGAATAGTTCTTATTATAAGAAACAGAAGATTTAATGACATTAAGTAATAATATTCAGTATGTCCTCCCATGTATTTAATAATATCGAAGTAAAATAGAGGATAGTTTTCATTTTTGAAATATAATGAATTAAAAATGGCTTTCAATATATTGATTATCATGAAAACAAAGAAGACATAAGCTTTGTATTTCTGAATTTTCTTCTTCTTTTCCGAATTTAGATAATCACTGATATTCTGTCGATGAATGAGTCCATACTTATAAAGTGGTAAATCTATGGTTTCTATGCGTTGAAATCCAACACTTTTTTCAGACATATCTCGATTTTGGGTAAATTAAAACTAAATTATTTCATTTATGTGAAAATTATATTGCGTTTTATTGACGAAAATTCAATTGTGAGACTAATATGACATAAGAAAACTCAAAACATATTTCGAAATTTTAAAGTAGAAAAAATGAGATATCAGTAACACAAAAATATTTTTAGAATATTTAATGATCATTTCAATTTCTGAATAATTCATTTCTAGAACATTAAAATATTCTATTTTTTTCTATTTTCGAATGATGAAAGCGTGTCTTTCAAATACAAGTATGTTTGGTGAAAATGATCAATAAAATTTATTATTCACATTGAAAAATTAATTGTCATAATGAATTCATTTTAAATCGATAGCTTGAATAAATTTTAAGGTAGCAAATACATCTAGCTTTAACAAGATTATTTTTTTAGAGGGTTTTCGGTAGAAGAGTATTTTGAAAATTTTAGAGATGAATATAGAACAGGAATTTTCAAACCGTGGCCCGCGAGCCGAAATTGTAATTAAGTGAGAGAAGGCTCGTTTAAATTAAACTATGCAATAATAAATCACTATGATATTGAAACATATTAAACATGTGAACTTCAAAAAAGAAAAAAAATTTAAAAAAATATAAAACGCGTTTTATTCACTAGATTTTTTTGATTGATTTTGAACTATATGCTTTACTGGACTGAATTTTAAGATTCAAAGTTAGGGTTTAGCTCGAATCTAATATTGCAATGATTTAAATAAATAAGTTTTATCGCTACTTCAAATAAATGAAATGAAAAGAAAAATGCGCATAATTTTAATATTCATTTTAAATGCATAACTTTTAATAGAATATGAAAAAAATATTACATTTAATTTTATTTTTCATCATTTACGTTATAGAACTTTTTGATGTAAAATAATTAGAACTTTGATACAGAGTTTTCAGATAGTTTTGATATTTTACTCACATCTAGTGTTAGAAAATTTCATTAAATAACAGACGGTTTTTATTTACAGTTCAAAACAAATTGTTGAAAACTTTTTTAATTCTAACAAAACATGAGTTTATAGAATATAAATAAACAACAAAATACTTATCAAGATTTTTTAGAATTTATTCATTTACTTATAAGGCTATTAATCGGTAATTATTTGCGAAAAACTATTATTGCATTTGTTTTTAAGAAATTAATTAAAATATTTTCTAATTTACAAAATACTTGAGCATTGAATTATTGAAGAAAAATTAATCAAACTCTAAGATTGTTTAACTTTCCCGATATTGGCCGATATATTACGACCAAATATCATAACAATAACAGTTACAAAAGTCAATACTTCGAGCAGAAGAAAAATAGCGGACCAGTTATAATGTTTGGCCAATAGACTGAACGGTAGACCAGATGTTATGGCACCGACTGTTTCAATATCAGAAAAAGACATAGAAATAATTAAAATTCATTTTGGCTCAACTTATTTCGGTTCGGATTCACGACCGAAATATCGATGTTAGCAATATTTCGGTTCGCAATTCTGAAACGCAGTAAAATGACTGTCAAATCATGTTTTTGTATTAAATTGAATTATAATTATAATTAGAGAAAATAGATTCATGAGATTTCATATAACTGAGTGTCTCATTCCATAAAGAGCTGGTCTATTAATTGAAAAGCGATCAGATCTTTATGAAATCAGATACTCAGTTAAATTGAAACTCAGAATTTTTTTTCTAATCATAATAATAATTCGAATTAATAAAAAAACATGATTTAATGTCTTTTTCACTTAATGTTTATTTAATTTAAACTCTTATTTAGTTAACAGTGAAATAGATCTCAAGTTAAATGAAAATAAAATTTGATTGAAGCGAACGTTTTCGATCTAAACTAAGATCTTCATCAGGGCTTAGATGTTATGAAAGCCTTTTCACTTGTTTTAAAATTGCGGACCGAAATATTGCTAACATAACTATTCCGGTCCGGAATCCTGACCGAAATTAACACTTCTTTAAGTTTAAAACTAAGTATTCATACCATTGGCCGCGAGAGCAACGATTGCATGACTGGTTCCACTCAAATGTTGTGGCGCTGACTCACTGGCAACGACTCCGAAGATAGCGATCGGGCCATAAAGACATGCGCCTAATATGAAACCTATTGTTGTGATCATTAGTTGTGATGAAGAGTCAGTTACGTGAAAATGAAAGCAATGAAGGCAAAGACCGACGCCTGTCATCATTCCGATCGCAACTGGCATTCGTGCGTTCGAAGGCGTCATTTGTGATGAAGACTTTTTTGATGATTTCTTATTTAGCTGTCGTCTCAATACTAAGTCTGTTAGATATCCAGCTAATACTCCACCGAAAAAACCACCCGATTCTACACTACTTGTAAATGAAGAACCTATTCGTTCGAGAATTAATTATTAGTTTTCAAGTTTTGTATTTAATTCAGGTTTTTTGGCGATTCAATGAATGAATAACTCGTAAATATTTTTCTGTTTTTAACTCAATGATGTTTTTCAAAAAAAGCACTTTTCAGATCTTTATTGAATTTAATTTCAAACTGTTTTGAAATAAAAATAGATAAATCTCGTGATAAGTGAATTTTTGAGTCTAAATCCTTGAACTAAAAACTCATTATTTTCTAAGAAATAAGTTTTGTTAACCATTATTATGAATAGATTTTATGAATAGCCTAATAACAAACCAACTAATTGAGAATGATTTCTATCTTCAATCAAATACAATTGTCCCCAATCAACAACACTAGTCTTAGCGGCAAAAACAGACATATATGAGAATGATATCAACCATAAGAAAGGACTAGACATCAAGTCTTTCCACGAAGTATTGCTTGAATCAGATTTAGACTTATCTGAATCGCAAAACAAGATAAAAACAATTAAAAAACAATCAAAAACCAACTTAAATACTGAACAAAATTAGAAATAACTTTTATCTTTAGACTCATTTGTCGTAAAGACTGGAAGATTGACATCTTTTGGCGAATTAACAACAGTTACCATTGAAATACACGCTATGAGTATTGAAACAGTTCCGGCGATTACAAGACTTAATCTCCAGCCATAGTTTATTATAATAAACGCTGATATGAATGGCGAAACACCACCCGATATGTTAGCAGAAGCGCTCAGTAATGACCAGAAAGTGCCGAATTGTGATGGACTGAACCACTGGCGCAATACTTTTGCACATGAGGGCCATCCAAAGCCCTGCGCCAATCCATTCATAAACCATAAACTCGTGTATATTAGGATTGAATCACTGGTTGAGAATAGTATTGTTGCTAAACCTGATAGGAGTAGACCTGAAGAGAATAGCAGTCGGGATGAGAGACGGTCCGAAAGTATCCCTCCTATGAATTTAGAGATCGCGTACGCGATGTTTTGTGACGAAGCTATTAAACCTGTTTTCAGTTCATTTTTAATTAGTTATGTTTCAAGTTTAATTCCAACTTAAAATAGAGTTTCAAACTTTTTGGTCAAAGTTCATCTTCATTAAGTATTTTCAAAATTTTATCATAAATTCTTTATCTGTATTTTGAGAAATAAATTGAGAAAATAGTGTTTAATATTTCGAACTTTTAATTTACGAAATTAAAAATTGCAAAGTTTTAAAACCTTATCAAATATAAAAAACTATTTCAATGATGACAAATAACTTTGCAGTATTTAATTGAGAAAACATCTTATTTAGTTAATTAAAAGTTCGAAATATTAAACTGTCTTTTTCTCAATTTATTGCTCAAAATACAGATAAAGCATTGATTAGAAATCTTTAAAATTGTTTATTGAATTTGAACTTTTTTTAAATTTCTTTTTATTTTGAGAAAATTTAGGTCTTTGTAGTGAACTGTCTTTATGAAAAACTTATAATGAAATAATGATGAAATAATGATAAAAACTGATGACAATTATCTGAGATTTTAACTGATTTTGTTCAATAAAAGTTTGTATCAATTATTATGTTTATGTAAACTTTGGATTCAAGACTTTCTCATTATCTAATATACTGTCAACTATTCATATAATTTATAGACAAAACTTTTGCGCAATTGATAAATAATATAAACATTTTCATAGATCAAAGTCTAACTCCTGATAAGTAAAATATTTACATAAATTAATGATAAACACGTTATATTATCTCAAATTAAAGCCACTTTTAGTTCAAAAAACTTTTAACTAATTTTTCATAAGTTATAAATAGAAAAATTACAAAAATTAATTATAAAAGAATTAAATTTCCTCAAATTTTTTCTATTATCTAACATTTTATATGATAAAAAATATTCAATTAAATGGTTAATCACATGCCGGCATCGCTTTTCTGGAGTCCACTCTTTAACAATTCAGGCATTGCTAGTGAAACACTTTTACGATTATAGGCATAAGTGGCGTAACCAATAAACAATGTCAAAAATATTGACCACTGATAGTATTGCACTTTTCCTGATAATGAGCTTTCACTTTTAGCACTCTTTTTCTGAGGCATTATTACTAACAATTTACAAAATTGAAAAAAATTGCAATTAAATAACTTTTTTCAATTGAATATTAACTAAAGTCAAATGAATTGACACTTCAATGGCTTTTATTTCATCGCAATTATAAGTTAGAAAAAAGTTTAACTCGAAGTTCATGTGATTAAAGCATGTTTTTAGAGAGCATTTTAATTAACTTATGATAAAAATGTATCTTTTGAAGCTTTTAATGTTTTTATCGCTTAAGAACTTCAATATTGAAGTCCAACCATTCAAGGATTAATTTCATTAAAATATTTATTTAATGAATAAGACTCTCATGTTTTTTAACATGAGTTTAATGTTTACCTTCGTATTATGACATTTTAGCTTTCTATTGAACATGTGCCAAATGGTACAGGAATTTCTGCATTTAGAAACATTCTTTAGTCAAAAGCTTCGATTCTTGATAATTGAAAAATTAATTGTTGAAATTTGCAAGAATTTTTTTTTAATAATTCTGTTTGAAAAATGAATTAGTTTCAAATGATTTGGTGGCGTTTTTAATTGATTGTTACTTTGATTGTGTAAACTGCATAACAAGTTATAAATATCAATGTTTTTTATTGCTTAGTTACCAGTTTAGAGGAAAACTTTCATAAAAACAGAATAATTAAGAGAATGTGAAAGAAAATGATAATTAACTAAGTAAGTTATTATAATAAAAGATTAGGCTTAATGCAAATGATTTTCCAGCAAAGACCTAACAATAATTGCATGAGCTTTGAATTTCGTTAAGGATTTACTTAATGAAATCTATCAAAAGACTTTGTTTTTTCATTTTCTAACTAAAAATATTAATTTCAAGAAATAAAATAAAATGCATTATACATCAATTGAGTAACGCTATATGTCAACAGCTTATTTAGTGTGACTGAGATGTTTGGTCATATGCAAAAGTCAGTAAAACTTGAGGATGATCACGAGAGTTTATTTTTAGAGCAACATAATCAATGTATGATAGTTGATTTAGAGGAATAAATGGAATGTATAATTTTGGAAGCATTGCTCTGAATGCAGTTCATCCTTTAGAGGATATCGTCTCCTCTCAAAAATGGACTCTTCCTAACACTTGGCTTAAAAACAATAGTATATGAGTATGACGTCAAACAATAGACTGTTTTACAAAAAATAGGTCCCTCCTCATCTTCCAGTTGATGAAATGCATTCAGTGCTCTCTATTGAGTGAGAAATTATTTAAAATTTGCACATGCTTCAATGTGAGCAAAAAAATATTCTGAAATATTCTTCATCTTGAATAAAAAACTTGATGATACATAAATTTTCTTTTTATGAATATTTGAAAATAAAAAAATTCATGATATATTTTCTCGATTAGTTCGACTTATTTATTATTCTTTATAGTTCAAATCATGATAATGTATTTTCAATAGGAATAAAAGTATTCTCAAAATTATTATGTAGCAAAATTAATTGTAAAAATTCATATAGAAAACTTTGAATTCAAAGTAAGTTAAAATAATAAAGAATAAGTTATAAGATAAATATACTTTAATTATTGACTATAATATAGAGATTGGTTATAATCTACTGATAAACTATGAAAACTTGATTAAATACTCGGATTTCAATTTATTGTCACACCTGCTGAGACTTTAGAAAATCCTTATTTAAGCTTAAGCTTAAACATTCTTTAGTGTAGTTTTTCATAAATATTTGAATGTCAAGTAAATAATTATTTTTAAAGTCAAAAGTGTCAGTTTGATTTCACTTTCCTCTTATTTGAAGTCTCATTTTGTTAATAAATAATTATTACTTTTTCTCATTAATTGAATAATTTTTTAATAAATGGATTATTTAAGAGAAGAAAATATTTGTCGGATTTGTTATTCGGGACAAACAAATGGTCAACTTATAAGTCCGTGTAATTGCAAAGGAAGTCATGGATATGTTCATAACGAATGTATCAAATCATGGATTCTGACCAAAGATTTAACCAATCGTTACAATTGTGAAATATGTAACAAATCGATCAATGTTTATATGCCTTCTGAATTATTCCGCGATCTCATTGTTTCTTTTATTGAATTTTTTCCAGTTGGGATCATAAATATAATTTGGATAACATTATTACTTTCTCCGACATTTCTTTATATATATTTATTAAGCTTTATTCCATATGAATATTTAATTTCATTTTTTGTGTTATTTTTAGTTTTAACAATATTTGATAACGATATATAACATTTTGTTTAAAAAGTTGCCATCTCAAAATTTACAAATTTAAGACTCCTGAGTTTTGTTTTTGTATTTCAATTTCGAATAAAATTGCAGATAAGTTTAAATAACGAAAAAATATAATTTGAATTCAAATGTAAATTATTAAAAATTATTTACTGAGCTTTAATCTTCACATGTTTTATATTCCTTAGTGATTGCTCTTGTATTTGATTTTCTAAGAATTGTATCTGTAAATTGATAGAGCGTTTATTATATTGGATGAATTTTCCTTTTTATTTAGTCACTTTCTAAAAATTATCAATTTTTAATTATGATAAAAGGTCTAAAATTAATTCTAAAAATGGGTAAACTATTTAAATTCTCAGCAATCAGAGAATTGGGATATTTAAACAGGGTTTAGATATTTTGAATTTAGACGAAACGAGTTTTAGCCGATTAAATACTTGGATTTCAATTTGTTATCAGTTATAACTTATCACATCTGTTGAGGCTTTAGAAAATGCTTATTTAAGCTAAAGTTTAAACATTTTTTAGTGTAGTTTTTCATAAATATTTGAATGTCAAGTAAATAATTATTTTTAAAGTCTTTGTTAAGTTTAATCTTATTTTTCTCTCATTTGAAGTCTGATTTTGCGATCAAATAGTCATAACTTTTTCTTATTAATTGAATATTTTCCCAATAAATGCATGATTTAAATGAAGAAAATATTTGTCGAATTTGTTATTTGGGACAAACGAATGGTCAACTCATAACTCCGTGTAATTGTAGAGGAAGTGTCGGATATGTTCACTACGAATGCATCAAATCATGGATTTTGACCAAACATTCAAACAATCGTTACAAATGTGAAATGTGTAACAATTCGATCAATATCTGTATGCCTTATAATTTATTAGTTTTAAGTGATTTCTTTTTCATTGAATTACTTAAAATTGCAATAATATCTATTATTTGTTTCATTTTTATCATAATTTCGATAATAATATTTATTTCATTAACATTTCTTATAATCTATTTGATAAGTTTAATTCCAAATTCCATAAAATCAATGTTTTTGAAAATTTCTGGTTTTGTAAGGCTTTTATTAATATTTTCTTTCTATTCTTCTATTATAACTTCATTCATGATCCTATTAAACAATTTTCAACATATAATTAATTACTCATTGAGAGTAAGAATACTATTATTTATTGTTCATAATTTATGTGCTGTATTATGTGTTATAGTAATTGAATTAATAAAATCATTCACAACACTTTTGAAACCTTTATTGAATTTTATTTCTAACTCTTTTAACTACA
>JAQFXV010001260.1:0-14342 GCA_034694065.1 Camisia spinifer
TATTAACCACTATTTGTAAGGGATTAAACTGCAAACTTTTGTTTTCAAATCTATTCAAATATTTTTTACTCTACTTACTGATCGAATAACTTTGATTCTTATTCTTTTCATTTGAACCTTGGAATTAAAATCAAAATCAAATCTACTAAACATTGTAATTAGAAAACTTTTAGGAGTCGTTTTAAATAGCAAAATCAATTTTTGAAAATTAAATTTCGCTAAAGATTAATCCTACTTTAATTAAATTGTCAGTTGAGGTCATCTCATCACTCAATTTGATGTGATTTATGTTTGCTCTTACAAAAGCTTCTTATTTGACTGGCATTGCCTTGCATTGGATAATGTCAATAGAAAGAAGCAATTTGATGGAAAAATCAATGTCTTCTTATAATTGTAATGATTTTGCTGTATAACTATAGCTTTTATTAGCTGAAAATGTAGAAGATTCACCACCAAAACAACTTAATCAATTAGAATTATCCAAAACTCTTTTATCAGCTTATTAAGTAAAGAATAGATAATCTGACTGTCTTTATCTTTTTATGTCTAAAATGTAATATTCCTTAAATTAAAAACATTCTTTCCTCAAAGAAAAAAGACTAAAAATGAATAATTAAAAAAAACTAAATTAATTAAACTTAAAAAGTTGAAGAAAAAATCGGCCTTCAAAACGCATGATTTTCAATTTTGAAAAAAACTCTAAAAAACATTGTTTTAATCCCTAAATTACGATAGATTTTTCAATTATTTCATGTTTAAAAGAGTGAGCTCTTGTCATCACCTCTTTTATCATTTCATACTTTTGAAAATCACAAAGATTTGACACAAAGTTATTGAAAAATAATAAATAACAGTAGAGAAACTTTGATATAACTGATATTTATTTTTATTTCTCTGTTTTCAAAATATTTTTTATTGATTTTAATTTATTTTCATACTTTATAATTAAATTCAGAACCAAGTTATCAGAGAAGCATTTTTCAAAATGAAATCAATGAGAAACAAAAATTTTGATATCAAAGGGAATAGAAATAATGGGAATGCATAAGTGGGTCGAGTGAACCCCTTTTCCTGATTTTTCAAAAATCATTCAATTTGATTATTAAATAGCATATCATCTATGAATCCAAAGTTATTCAATTCAAAACAGTTTATGACTTTTGATACTCTTGCTATATATTTAGAAATGATTGATGGTATTGTTCAATATATATCGGTATACGCCTTATATTTATATATAAAGCTGATGACAATTAGGTCTATAAAAAATTTCTTTTGATGGTGATATATAACGGGAATAATAAAGATATAAACTTTGTTTTGTCATAATATTATATTAATTTTTAAAATTATGACATTTGTGATAAACAACAATAAAGATAGGAAGTAGTGTTGCCCAACAGCTCAGCTTAAACTTGGTTCAGTTTACTTGTGAGCTGAAAACTCAGCGGCAATTATCTCACCTAAATTTGTTTATCTGTTGAATAATATATTTCTTTAAAACTTTAAATTAAAACATTCGATTACTTTCATTTTCGTTATTTAAATATTGATTCATTAAAACTACCATTTATTCTGAAAACACTTTTTTCAATTGAAAACTTGGCTATTATTTGACTCACATTATCGTAAACTTATATAGAGTTAGCTTGAGCTCAGCTCAGCTCATGCTCAGGCTATTGAGTTGTGGGTTTCACTAATATCAAGCTTTAATTTTTCCACTGGCAGTAAATTCATATCTAAAGATACTTTAAGTTAAGCCTTAACATCATTGTTATTTTTCTTGATTTATAGTGAGAATGTAATCCATTCGCACTCTGAGAAAGACTTAGAATTTCATTTCGAGTTTAAATATATATCCAAAATATTATATATATTTCAATTTGAATTTTAAATTGAATTCTATTCCATGTGAAATAAAATAATAATATTGTATTGATTTCATTCACAGCCTTTATAAGACGTCCATAAAATTGTTTCTAAAGGATGTTTTTTTTCGAAATTTGGTTAACAAATTCTTCTTTAATTATTGCGTTTATTGTTTACTTTAGATCTTATTTTCAATTATATCTGCAAAAAGTATCTTTTGCTGTTTTCCCGAGTTTCTGATAAGATTGTATTGAAATATGCAAACAATTCATTATAAAATACATATTCCAAATATTCAATGAAATCATATAATCCTCGACTATTGAAAGAGAGATTATTTAACTTTTGTTCCCATTCTATGACTTAGCAGTTTTATATTTATTTTCACTTATTTTAAAGATTAATATATGAAAATAAATTAAAGATTTCCTCATACGATATGTTATTACATTTATGTGTGCGACACAATTGAAAGCTCATACAAAGTCGAAAAAAGTGGTTTCAAAGGTAAACGTTTATAATTGACGTCCGGATAAGCCATTATGAATACTGG
Source organism: Camisia spinifer (assembly GCA_034694065.1). Taxonomy (NCBI): domain Eukaryota; kingdom Metazoa; phylum Arthropoda; class Arachnida; order Sarcoptiformes; family Camisiidae; genus Camisia; species Camisia spinifer. The sequence continues at coordinate 2,423 of JAQFXV010001260.1, forward strand.
TATTTTCCTAACAATTTAATACGCGTGACATTGCATTCTCTATTTTTTTCATCGCAAAACTTTCCGCATTTTAATTAAATATATTATGGATTACCAAACATTTCATTGAATTTTTTAGATGACGAACACTTCAAACCAATGTAAATGTCAAAGAAATGAGGGTTAGTTCGTGTTTTACATTCAATTCATAGAATGGAGTGTCTCCTCATTTTTGCTGATCAGCTTATTTTGTATGAATTCTCTCTAATTTGACTCTTTCAGGTTTTTCATCGTGTGCTTTTTTATTATGTGTCATTTCAATTTATGGCTTTCATTTATTTGAACCAATTCACAGTCAATTACTTTTTTTCAGTGAATAATTAGAACATATCAGTTGTGCCCTAATTGGAAATTCTTATATTTAAATGACGTGATTTTATATATTTTAAGTTAAGTTATCTTATACTAAAGTACTTTATCACATACTCTTATCTTTACTTTTGATTTATAACAAAACCAAAATACAATTCGGATGACGTATTCTTGTTTTGATCCGAACTAGACTACAATTGGTGAAAAAGTAGTAAATTTGTAATTTGGATGAACGGCAAACAGTGTAATGTTGAACGCATAATATAATGTTTTGTTACATACCATCATTCGAAAAGAGTAAAGTTATGCGACCTTTCAGTTACAACTTTACACATACACTCAAAGCAATTTCGGTTTACTTTAATTTCTTGGCACAAACTTTGCTCAAAGAGCAGACCTAAACCATAACCAATACTGTATCAGTCAAGAAATGGTGCTTTGATTTGCATTCGCCTAAAGATAATCTTATATTTTATGGTTTTTGTTCCATTAATATTATATCATTTGGTATTTCTATTGCTATTTCTATCACTATTTGATTTTGATGATAAACGACACGTCAATAAAATAAGATTCGGTAAAACTTGTTTAATTCTTAGTCTATAAATCATTTCATTGATCTGACACAAGAACTTGAAATTGATTTGATTTGATTCATGAAATGTGATATTAATGTTATTTAATTGTCAAGCATTGAAGTAAAGTGAAACTTATTTAAGTATATCATTGGCAATGAATTGACATGTGCTTACTTTCATGCTTTAATACTTTCTTTAACTCTCAAGTGCTGTGATTTCGTACAATTGTTTTCCCATCATTTCTAATATTATTATCTAATCTCAAAACAACTTGAGTTAAGAGTGTTTTTCAATTGAAACTACAGTACCGGTGAGTTATTTAGAAGTTGAATAAAAAAGAAAAGATAAAGGGCAACAGTTTATCATATATTGAATGTTATAATCATCAAAAATATAACTATTAAGTTCTATTGAGATAAGTTGAAAGCATGTGAAACAATGATTTATCACAATTATGTTACACAATGAGTAACTCTCTGACAAGCGCTAAACCTGATAATACTCAGATATCAGTAGTTGAAGAGTCGTCTGTAAGCGACCCAAATATATTTATTTTTCCGACTCAATCGGTTTCAATTGATTCTCTCAGCAAAGATTGCTTTGAAAACAACTTAGAAAACAGAATAATGAGTCGATCGCTGTGGAAAACTTCTGATTCACAACAACATCATTTTAAACGCGTCACTGAAACCAAAAGATCATTTTCAAGAACAATTTCCTCGTCTTCTTCGAGCACTATATCATCTTCGAGTGCATTTTCGACATCTTCGAGTTCAACTCTAGCGATGAGACGCGGAAGAAAGGGATTAATTTTACAGCCTTTGGGCGAAATGAAGCGACGCATTTTACCCGGTATTTCATATGAGTAAGTCTATAAAACTACTCAAAGCTCATACATTTCTCTTCAATATTATAAAACTTTTTGGCATTTTACTCAGATTTAGCTTATGTCTGTTCAAAAAGTCGTCATATCGATCATTTGATTTTTATTTCTTCTTCAATTCATATTTCATTCAAAAGTTGTCAGTGCTTTAGGTTTAAATTGAATTATCTTTTTATTCGTATTGAATTATCATGACTTTAAATCTTAATTCAAATAAATAAATGATAATGAATAGAACACTAACATAAGCGATAAATTCATTCATATTGTTCTTGATATTATTATTATGATTTTAGAGAATCATATTGTGTTTATTTTTGAATATAATTCATTTTTGTATACTTTTACATTAAATCTAAAAATCGATAAATCAATATTGAGTTCATAGCATTGCAGATTCAAGAAATAATGTTCATAATGTCAATAATTAATTAAGTTCTAATAGAGTTCGTAAGAGAAAAACGTTATCTTATATTGATTTAGAGAACTCTTTTAATTTGTATTCATGAAAAATAGATTATTTTCTATTCAATGTGATTAAACTCTCAACTCTTATCTCGTTGAAAAATATATAAATATTTGATAAATGGGAAAAATTTCGACTTAAGTTTATTTTCACTCTTGTATTTTTGTTCTTATGCTTAGTTTAACTGCAGTACAAATATATTCATATTTTTCGAATATATTTTCTGTCCATAAAAGTTCTTAAATACCATTTTTGAATACAATCTTCAAAATAGTGAAAATAAATTAATTTATGTATGATTGCTAAAGGCTCTCTTCAGCTCGATTTGCAATAACTAAGATCTTAAACCGACTGAATATGACATTTCTGTCACTTCATTTTTCAATTTGATCTTTCACTCATTCTGACTCAATTTCTATTTGCCCTAAATTTCATGCGCAAAGTTTATTTCAATTCATAATTCTATTCAAGTTTTAAATCAATATTTGAATTATTTATTTATTTTCTCTGAAAATTCGAATCTGAAAAGTATATTTTGTTAGAAAAGAAAAACTTGAAAGCTTTGAGTTTTCAGTTTCGCTTATTTTATTATTTTTAGACAGTTGAACGATAAATAACTATTTTATTTATTGTATAAACTAATTAATTATTTAGTGAATAAATAATAAACATTACTATCATTGCTAATCGAATAATTACATTTAGTTAGATTAACAAAGCGTGTGATAAAAGACTAAATTTACGACAGTTAAAATCAGCCCAAACCCAGATTCTGGTGGAATTTTTCAAAAGCAGTTTAAGGAATAATATCATAATTAATAAAAATATCATTTGATTTTAAATTCAATTTTCGATCTGAAAATCTAATAAAAAGAAGTAAAATATATTTTCTATAAGAAAAATATGACCAGAAAAAATTTAGAAATGAAAAATTCGAGGATAACTACTCTCAAAACCAGTGAGTTGTAAATTTGATGCACGCACTTCATTATTTTTTATGCAGTTTATTTTACTTCATTTGCATGTTTTAATTTAATCCTATCTAAAGTTTTCAAGCATCACAAGTCACATGAGTACTTAAATAAGTGAAAACTGGTATTTATGAATTAAATCAGCAAACTAATGGGCCTAAACACTAATACCGGGGGTTAAAGTAAAATTGTTGCAAAACGAAAGTTTTCACTTTCTTACAGTTGGCAATTATTGTTGACCTATTTTTTCAATATGAATGGTTAGTGTCCTATCGCGGGAATCCCCTGATCTCCGGAAAATGGACTAAATTGTAGTATTATTTGAATATTAATATATTCAGAATTACTGTGAAACCCCAGAATTTCAAAACCAAGAGTATTGTCAAATAATGGTGTTTAAAAGTGTTGAACTCACCCAACAATAAATTAAGAGAAAACAAATTAAATGTTCAATTTTTTTAAATACTGGCTTTCGAAATTTCTGAGTTTTGATAAAATACCGGATATTTAATCTAAATCAATATAGAAAGTGTTTATTTATAGCTATAAAATAAACTTTTATTCATAAAAAAAATTTCCAGTTAGAATTTTGAAGAATTCTGTAAAATATATCGGATAACAAGTTCTGATTATTTTTCAAACGAATAAAAAGCATATATTTTTGAATAATCATTAAGATAGTGATTAAAATTTGGACTAAAATCGGATATGAGTAGAATTTGAACCATAAAGCACTTTGCTATCATTAAAGTTACCAAAATCGTGTCTAAAGATTTTCAAACTAAAAAAATAAGTTTTATCGCTTTGACTCTAACGAGTAAGTCTTGATTTGATATTTGAGGACGTCTTTGGTTCTCTTTAGAAACTATTATTTTAGAGAATGTTTTGAAGGTTAAATTTGTGAGCAATTCAACAAAAGGTGGCATATCTCAAATTTTTTTCGAATGCTTGCCAAGTATTGAATTGGGTTGAATTCATTATTTCTATGTTTAGATTTTTTCGAAATTAAGAATTGCTGTTAGAATTTAAAACTCTTTATACTGTCTCTCATCGACCAAAAAGATCTGAGGCTGATATGATAGCCTGCAAAAAATTAGTATTTTCTCGTTAACTGTAATGCATTTTATCATTAACTTATTTATTTATATCTCATTCTCTGCTCCATCGTTTGAAGCGAATGGCAATTAAGTGAAACACATTGGAACAAATGTAAGCAAAGTCTGTCTAACCTCTAATACACTCTCCTCCCGAACATTGATTGCAATTTATCTCAATTAAGTAAATATTTCACCCAATAAGTTATTATAAAAAACTTGAATATTTGAATATTTTTCGTAAGTTATTCATAATTAAATTATATGGAAAAGAAAAATAGATTTCCCACTCAATTGTAATCGAGTTTTATTATCGAAAGTATACTTTTCTTCTCATCTGATGTTTATTTTTTGTGATCAAAAAGTATGTGTATTTGGAATAAAATATATAAAAATCCTTATATTAAGTTAGTATCTCGAAAGACTTCTGAAATGCCAACAGTAATACGAATGCCGCTTAAACTGAGGTCAACTCATTCAAAATCCTTATAATCTAATTTATGTTTCAATTTGACTTTCTTAGAATCGAATTTTTCTGCAAACGAATCTTATTTAAGTACATATTGTATTGTATTGTATTTGTTGTACAATTTGGTTATCTCTTCAATACTATCAATTTGTGAGTGAACTACAGCTAATTTGGCTCTCATAATGATGTCTCATAGCATTATCACAATAAACTAAAAATCGAAAAGTCCTCTCTCTCTCTCCTTCCTGTTCTGTTCTCTTACTCTTTGAACACAAGATTTCCTATTATTGTATAACATATGATGGTTATAATAATAATAATAATAATGAAATTTTGTGCGTTGAGAGCATTTAGCAATAAAGAGCACTCTGCTGTACATTATGACATGTATCAGCGTTTTTATATTAAATGCATGAAAATAATAACATCAAACATTCTCATCACATATTAGCTACAGATCAACAAATATTTTGTTGGAAAGAAATTCAATGAATTTTAAGTTTCAATCGATATAAAAAGGAGCTACTATTTGAAAAATATTTTAAATTCTAGTCTTGATTTAATCTACTCTTTATAAGAGACACTTTTATCTTCATTGTTAATGAAGAAAAAATGTTTCTCCAATCATAAAACTTTATACGAAGAACAATATTTCCATTTGATAGGGTTTACGACACTTCAAATTGAATGCAGTCATATCAGTGAACATAAAAATGATAATATGATCAGAAAACAGGTGATCTTTCCTTTTAATGCCTACAAAATCTCATTTGTGTTGAGCCTTAAATTGAAATTTGTGAATATACAAAATGTTTTATATTTTGTAGATTTTTCAATTTCCAGTGGAATGCCTTTTGAAAATGTCTCCCTTTTATTTCCTTTTTAAAGATTGGTCTGTATAGAAAAAAGTTTAATACTGACTTTTTTATTGATAAAATTTCAAGTTTTCCGTATAATATGCTGAATGTTAATAATACTTTCTAGAAATGCGTCGAATTATATATTTCTACTCGAATAGTCTAATGAGAAATAATGACTCATTCAAATAGTATATTAACAATAATTAATGAGTTTTAGATTTTATTTATTCTGGAATTGTATTAATGTGAAAGTTAAAAAGAATATTAAGATAAAAATATTCGAAAGTAAATAAATTTAATTGATGCTTACTTCAAATGAAAGCGACAACAAACAGTTCTATGGTCTACATTAAAATTGAAAACATTGAAACTGGTTTTCCGTCAAAAGATCGTAAATGTTGTTTATCTTAAAATTTAGAAATATTAAAAATTTAGAGCTTTCAATTTGATTTTATATGAAAATAGCCTCAAACTAAATGAATTTTAAGATTAAATAACATAATTTGTAATAAAAAATAAATAATATTGAATAGTTTATCGCAATCTTAAATCGGAATTCGGCTTAATTTCGGTGTGAGTTAAAGAGAGGAATCTGTGTTACTGATAGGGTTGTAAAGTTACTGTAACAATAGATATGGTAAATTATCAAATTAACTTACGTAAGTTACTGGAAGTTACTTTTAGACAAGTAAAGTATTCAAAAATTATTCCCCACCAATTGCATTACAAATATTGTTAACTATATTCTTTCCAGCGATTGATTTTGAACGGTCTTTACTCATTATTTGATTCAAATAATTGAATTGTTAAAAATATAATTAGAATTCATAGATGGCCAGAGGGGGGTATGGTAGGGGGTATTTGGAAAATACCCCCCTAAGATCGTGGAAAAATCATACCCCCTCGAAATTTTTTTCAAATATCCCCTAATTTAGAATTAACTTTTAGAACATGTTAATTTAATTAACTAAAATAAGCAATATTTTTAGTGGCTTTGAAGAAATAAAAACTCTCTATATCTTACTTTGATTCAGATTATTAATTGAGTCACAAGTAACTTACATAAGTTACTTCATTACCTTACTTATTCACAACCCTAGTTACAGATCAAAAGTCTCAGAGGTCAAAGTCTCAAAGTCTCTTTTCTATTAACTTGTCTGAAAGGATTTTGTTCTATTAACTTCATTATTCATCATTCAATAAGCTCAAGGTTACAAAATTTAATCAATAAAAAAGAGTTCAGAAATGTTCTTTTCCTTATAAATAAGATATTCATAAGTCTTAAAAAAATCTTTGTTTAAAAATTCAAAATTGTCGAATGATTCAATTAAATCTGATAATTAATTTCAATTATATGCATAATTATTCTGAATGCATTTCTAAAATGTTTTTCATCATATTAAATATTGTAAATATTAATTCGCTAAAATGTTTTGACTTAAAATTTCAAAAGTAAAATCATAGAATATTCTTGTATTTAAATTATGAATTTTGATCAGTAATACAGTTGATAGAAATGGCTTATTTTTACCACATTTTCAAATCGAAATAATAATACACTGAATAAAAGAAGAAATTGCAAAATAATTACATATAGATAGTGAATAGTATCAGATTATAATTTGCAAATGATTGTTTCTGAACAAAATAAAAGCCCTGCGCACAGAATCATTATTGATTTTTGAAACAGAAACAGTAATAGTAATGCATTTCATGTGTTAGAGTGAGTCTGAATCTCATACTGCCTGTTAAAAACACAAATGAATGATGAGTCCAATCGGTTTGTATTTGTAGTGACACTTCTATTCGTAATATATCGCATGTATTTCATCTGTTGATGATTTGGTGGAAATGTTTATACTGTATAAATAGATGAAAACTTTCTATTGCAACAAGTTTTGCGTTTCTCTATAATTTTTCAAAGCTGCCAAAGATTAATGAGTGTTTTGTGTAAACCGAAGTTTACGCTATGTTTGTCACTTTTGCACTAATTTGGAAATTTATTCGCTACCTTTGGTCACCGAACAACATGAGTGATGCCATTAGTTCTAATGATTTAAATGATGTAATACTTAGGCATCAAATCGATGATGCATTAATCAACTCTAACAGACAGAATCGTTCCTCAAAACTTCCTGTAACAAGATATTCATCCGGAGCTCTAACACCTTCTCCTACCAATCCAATTAGTACTCATTCTCATTCAGCTCATAGATCTTCTTATCCTTCTGGTCTCAGAGTATCGACTTATACATTACGAATAGGGCCGAGACTTTTTCGGGATAAATCTTCGTTCAGGTATTTTTAATATTCGCCAACAAAACCCTTACATTTCAAACAAAAACATTGACAATTTCAAGTTTATCTCATTTTTGTGTTAATAAAATAATAGCAAAAAACTATTATCACATATTTAATGATTATAATAGAAAATTTAATTTATTTTTTAATGAACTTTCTTTTCATTATGAGGGGAAAAATGATGGAAAAAGTTATTGATTTGATTTACTTCAGAAAATTGAAGTTTATTTAAAGCATTTCGTTATTACATATTTTCAAAATAATGGAACTTTTTCGTCAACTTTTTAGCTTTAAAATATCAATTTATTATCTTGAAAATATTGCCAAAAATGCATTTTAAAATGAGATTGAATTCGTTGAAAAGTTTTCTAAGAGAGGATTATAGCGAATATTTCTCTAAATCTCTTTTGAAACACTTTATTTGATGAAAAATTCCAATTTGAAGTCAATTTATTGCGATTTTTCATTAAGTAAATATATAGTCATTACTTAATCTAAATATTTTCTAATAGAGTTTATTCAATCAAAAACGACTGACTTTTTTTGAATCTATAGCAACTTCTTTGTTATTGAGATCATGTTTTTCTATAAAAATTTCAATCAATATATATCTTTTGCAACATTTACGAGGCTTTAGATATTGTGAACTTGTGTTCGACAAACGCCCTAAAGATTAATTTTTGTTCTAAATCTGACCGACCATAAAATTTTCCATAATATACTTATTTTATAGACTTGCTTCTAAGTTATATAACTAAATCTGTGGAAAATTATTCTATTATCAGCGATTCTGTAACAAATGTCTGCCTGAATGTTAAATGATTTGCCATTTGGCCACTTGTGTATTGAGTTAAGGGCTGATCTATTGAATGAAAATATTCCCATTGAAAGCAAAATTAAACGCAATCGGTCTTTATTATAATTTATTGGAGACAAATAATGTAAATAAATATTTAACTTGTATTATCATTAATATAAAAAAGTTCTCTTAAAATATTATTGTTTCGCTGAATAATTGAAATCATACCATTCTCTTGAATCATTTTTTAATATCAGAGTAACTGATGCCGTATAGATCAGTGGATTTAAGCTTCGATTCTTAGATAAGTCATAAGTTCTGTACTGTATCGGGATATAAATTCTAACCTTTTTGAACCTGCTAAGTCATTTTCGATAAGACTTCTTATCTTTTTCGATAAGCCTTTATCAATATTTTATCTAATAGAAAATCTCATAGAATTATTAATATTTTATTATTTTAATTATTGATTAGTAATATTTTTTATTAGATTTAAATTTTGATAATGAATTATAAAAAACAAGTCTTATCAAAAATTATTAAATAGTTTCAGAATCGGATTTTATATCTCCACTTTGGAGAAAACTCTTCAAAGGAACGTGAGCTCGAGCCAGACCAGAGACAAAACTCTAAAAATAAGGTTTTCTGAGTCTTTTGAAATACTGAAACTAAAGCTGATTCAACAGTTGAAGATTTGTCAAAGATTATTGAGTGTCTTAATTAAAATACACTAATATTCTATAAACATTTTAATATCAATGGATAGGCAAAAGTGGTATTAATGAATAATAAGATTATAGTCAAAGTCTCGAAGTGTCAGTCATTTGACAAGAATTGAAAAAATGATGAGAATGTAAAATTAAAGTGATTCTACAGGTATCGTATATACATAATTGATACCAAGTATCAAAATAGATATTCATGATTTAGAAGGAAAACCGCCCCACTTTCCGAAAGTTATATTTTGAAGATGTTATTTCAACATACTATTTGCATTAAAATTTTGGGCATTTAATCTTAGACAGAAAGTCTAAATTGATGGTGAAAAGTTCATTCCTTATGTGATTGAATGATAATATCTAGTGCTCTCAATACACAAAGCAAAAATGTCGTCGAGCATATACATCATTAGAATCGATATTTAGTCAAAGATGTTATTCCATCACAACTAACTCTTTGAATATTTCAAGTAAACTTTAAATGATTTTATGTTTTTTCATTGAGATTTGAGTCTATTCTAAAGAAATGGTTCTTTGAAACTTATGTCAAACACGCACTGATAGACGCAATACTTGGAAAGATTATGTCTCAATATTTTAATTAAAAGTTATCAAAATTTCGTTATATTATATTTATCCGTTTATTAGTTATTGGGAAAAATATTATCTGAGTCTATTCTGTTGAAACGGTCGATAGAAAAATGAAAATTAGCTCATTTTAAACGAGGAAAAACTCAGATTTCACAATCCATGAATTCTGATTCGCCTAAAGCACAGATAATCATTGGCAGGCTTTAAATATAATCTAAGATTAAAATCTGAAATTTAATTATTTAATTGAATCTAACATTTAGGAAAATTTGCAAAACTAGAGCCTTAGATTACAAAACTTATCGGTAAATTGAATAAAAATTTATTACACAATTAGTTGCTTTACAGCAAACGCCATAAAATTTTGATGTCAGTCATGTTCATTACAGGAACTAATTTTATTCCATTTCTGAAAGATAGGCTTTTGATTATTCAGTTAAACATTTAATGAACAAAATTTGACCTTTACATCAAAGCAAATTATAGAAAATAGAATTAAAAAATTTTGAATTTATTCCCTTTATACTGAATGAAAGTATTACTAAAAAATTATTCATTTCTGAAATACTATATTTTTTATGATTATTTCTTTTATTGGTACGGATGTGTCAAAATAAATTCTCATAATTGAAAATCTTTAGTAACTCTTCTCATTTAAGATCAGTTTCTGGAATCTCTAAAATTTGTTCAGTACAATTTATGAGCACAAATAATTTAACTTATGTTATTGGCCAATTTCTGAAAAATGCTCAATAAGTCTCTCAATATTTGCAGAAAATCTCTTGAACTCAAGGAAAAGTCTAATAAATTTATAAATATCTAAAATAAAATTCACATCAAAAGTTTTGAATTAAGCTGAGTTTGCAACTTTGACTAAGAACTTCTAAGTACTTCCGTAGTATATTTGATTTATTGGGCAACATATAATGAAATTTCATGAAATTAAATTATAATGAAATGGTGGGGCATTTGAATTCCCCAAATTGAATTTCCCCAATTTCAAATTGGAAAATGTTAGGGATTACATAATCTAACTACTTGTATATGAATTTATACAATCAAGAAATTTTTTAAAAATCTTCAATCTTTCAATCTATTTTCAAACATTCCTAAATTTAAAAACTTTTCCTCTAATAAAATGTTTATAAAGACAATTTAATAGAACAAAAAAGAAAGTAATAAAAAACTAAAATGTTTGATAAGAATCATAGCTATCTAAGTGAAAATTATTTTATTAATTTCATTTATATTGTAGGTATGTAAGAACCATGACCTCCTTTCAAGAGCTTCTTATCAATAGAGGTTTCGATTTTCTAAATCTACAGTTAAGTTTACATGAATAGACATCTGAGAACGCGTTTTGAAAAATTGATTGATTAGTTCAAAAAGGCTTACCTGCAAAATAAATACTAGTAATAATACTATGAGATAATAATATTGCATTACCAGTACATACTTGTGTACAGGTAAGCATGTTTGGCGGCTAATCAAAACGTTATAAGATATTGAAAACTTTATTTTAATCGTAAACATTTTGCAGTTTATCGGAAACTCGCGAATAAGTAGTAGACCAGCCTCTTTTGATTTAATATTTTATGTAAAAACTTTCCTATCTTTTGTAAGTCGAAACTTTGTACTAACTTTAAAGAGCTTTTAATGCATTTCATGAGTGAAATTAACCCTTCTTTAAAACTGTAGAAAGTTATAAAAAATGAATGTTATTTAAGAATCCCATTTGTCTTTTACAAACTTTTCATTGAATAAAATATGAAAATTGCAATTTTTGAATGCTTGAAGAAATTCGTTTTTCAAAAATAACAACTTTAAGCCATTATCTA
>JAQFXV010001261.1:0-14340 GCA_034694065.1 Camisia spinifer
AAAGGCTAACAATTTATAAATTAATTTTCATAATTTACTATAAAAATTAGTCAGTTTTTTATTTAAATTATGGAATCAGCAGATTTAGAAAATAAATTTTTTTTATGAAATTCCTTATAATACTTAATTTGTGTGTAGGATTACTCGAACACATTTTTACATTATTTAGCCTTCAAAATAAATTTCCATATAGTTGTTATTATTTGGTCATAAACTCAACTGCTATTTCATTGACAGCTTCTGTGCTGCAGAAAACTTCGCTAAATTGACAGATGAAAAATGAATTAAAAATACAGATTCAAACCTGATTATTAGTTAACTCAATTCGAATCTTAGTTTCGCTTGACTTATATCATCAGTCAAATGATCAGAAATATATTAAATCAGCTGATTTTCTGTCAAAATTAACAACTTTTTATAATTTATTTATCAAACTTTATTTTGAGTGAAAGGTTGAATTAGCGCAATGAAAATAAATTATTGAGGTTGTTATTGATAGCAATTAAGTTAATTTGAAAAAATGAATGTAACTGAAATTATAAAAGAAGAAGTGGGCGTAAAATGTGATAAATTTCAAATAATTCATGAGAGAGATATCAGAAATTTTTCATTCGAATGATAACCGCATAAATATTTTATCACTAACCTAGGTTTTGCTCGCATACGCGAGCAAAAATATAAAGCCTGTTAAAAATTGCCTACCCGTAAATTACGTCGTAAATTCAAATGAAAATTTAACGACGTAATTCATAACTCTTATTTATGCCTACACATTATTCATTTGAAAATCTTTCGGGCAAAATACATATAAGAAATTTCTCATAGAAAAGACCAGTTCAGTAGAAAAAATGTTCGGTAATTTGGCCACTGGTCACTTTTTGAAAAAAAAATTTTCTTTTTTATACCTCCTCAGGTCATACTGGGTCTAAAAATTGATATTCCCATAAATTACACCTTCAATAATTTTCGACGTAATTTATGGATAGGCTCTTTCAGGAAATTTTTGTCTTTCTTTTCGGGTTCAGTTCATACTGGTTCTAATGACACCGGTCTCGATTCTCTAGCATGTCCAGGAGCCGATTCTATAAAGTGTCAGACAGACAAACAAACTTTTGAATAAGATAATATAGATATGATAAAATTTGAACTCTGTATCTAAAAGTTATTTTCAAAAATACAGCTTGAAATTTCTCAAGATTTAGGAAATTCCCATAAATTAGTTCAATGAATTTTGCACAAATTCTGTCTTTCAAGGAAAATTATGTTGAAAAATAGTTCATTTAAACATTGAATGAGAAATTTCGCAATAAGTTATCTAAGTATGATCTTTTCTTAATAGCTTGATAAAATTGTTAATCTATTCTCATAAATTCTTAATCAATTTACAGAGCCATGAAGTTCGTACATTTCCATTTGAAATTTTAAACTCAGAGTAAGAAATTTCTTTTATCTTCATAATCGGATAAAAATACGTCATCTTAAGCATTTTATATTATATTTCCATAAAACTTTATATTTCCATATTTCTAAAAACTATAAAAATATTGCAAAAGTTTTACAATCAAAGCTTAAAATTTTAGAACTAAATGTTTGAAATTTTTGAAGGCTATTTTCTTGATTTTACCTTCTTTACGATCATGCTAATGTATCATATGTTATTTTTCATTTGTCTTGTAATTTTTATGTGTGACTGCAATCAAATTAACATTTATTCTATCTTGAACCGCATTTATACCGAAACTTTGATACCAAAAGTGATAATGATAATATACATTAAGGCGAATCATTAAATAAATATGAATTTTAAATATATGGTTACCCAATACTCATGTGTTAAACAAATTATTAAGAAAGTTACTAATTAGAAATTATATCTATACTCTTCCTGTGAATTTTAATAAGTTTTATAACTTGATTTATGAAATATTGAAAAATAAAGAATTTTGATAAGAAATAGTGAATCTTTTGTAATGTTCATTAAAAATGCAAAGTTTTTAATGAGGCAAAGTTGACTCACAAGGCTTTAAAATTTAGCTCTCAAATAATTCTGAAATTTTTTCCAATTCTCTCTCAAATTATATGAATAAATTTTGAATATTTTCACGACTGTAAAATAGTAGTAGACTTCATTTTTATGAACTACAAAAAGAACTAAAGTTCAACAATTGCATGTTATTTAGGTATTAAATTATTTCTCAAACTGAAAAAAGAAGGAAATTTTTTTTAAGTACATATAGGATATTTCGAATTTTACTTTAGAAATTTATCTCATTAATATCTATCGTCGGTCCAAATTTTTGATTTCGCAAATTATTAGGAGGGGTAAAATTAACCTAACCCCCTCTTTTATGAAGAATGTCTGGCTCTTCATTCAAGATTTTATTTCAATCAGGCTCTCCACTGAAAAGTTTGGAAACCACTGGTATAAATATTTGACATAATATATTAAAATCGTTTTAATGGATATGTGACTGTTGAGCATTTTCTTAACTTCTTTTTTGAAATTAAAATCTAAAATTTTTTATAGAGTATCGAATGTTTAAAAACTAATGTTTACTAATGGATTAAAGGGAAATAGATCTCAAATTAAAATAAAATTAATTATGAGCCTAATGTTTTAAATCTTAAGTTGAATCATATTCAAGGCGTTATCATGTTGAGTATATTATAATTTCAAAGTTTCAAATTAAGTTATTCTAATGAGATTTTTCTTCTTTTTCATTGATTTATGAATTTTATCTGTAGCTTATATGAGATATTGAAATAATTGTATTCAAGTCAAAAGTTTAGTATTTTAACTTTATTTCTTTCTAAATTAATATAACTAAGAAAAACCAAATAACTCATATTTTTTAGATTGAGATTGATTCTCATATTTCTCTTTCAACCAAAGGGAATGTATACGAAAACAGAACATTCGATTCACTTCTGTTGAAATTCACAGCTATTTTAACTATAGATTTGGTGTCAAGTTTAAGTTCTCTAGAGTAAAATTTTTAATTCATTCGAATTATTTCAAACTTATAATTCAACAGGAAAACCTTCAATAATTTAGTCAAAAATATTCAAAAACGAAACAAATATTTATTCAACTGTTAATAATAAGAAATTTAAATTTTTACAATATCAAATTTGGAAAAATAATTAGAATATTCAATTAATTGATTGGTATTTTTTTGCTGGATTGTTGAGAATACACAGTAGATTTAGTTGATTAAAGTAACCATGAGAAATGTTCTAACCGATTTTTTCCTAATTTATTTTTTCCATGCCCAGCTACCTCCAAGTCCAGAAACACCCCATCCTAAACCTCTGTTCCATCCCAGACCATTTATTCCGTTCCATCCGAGATTATTCACACCGTACAATCCGAGACCATTACCCCATCCGTTACCAACCCATCTATTGCCGACCCAACCATTACCCCATCCATTGCCCCATCCATTTCCCCAAGCTCCTAAGCCACGTGATCCAACCCATCCAACACCATTACCCCATCCATTTCCCCATCCTAATCCTCTACCCAAGAGCCCAGATGACCATCCACTTCCTAACCCGTCTCCATAAAGTACAACAGCGTTTCCATAAACTGCTCCCAATAGAGCCAAGAATGCGAAAGATAGCTTCAGAAGAAATATAAATTTATCATTATTGAATGGAGGAAAATTAAATAATCAATGTAAATAAGTAAACATAGTTAATAAGTAAATTTTTCAAACGAAATTTTAAAAGAAAAATATAAAATTACCAAAAATTTCATTTTTAAATTGAAAATTTCAAAAACATCAAATTGTTCGACACTCTTCTTGTTTTTCTTCACTCTTTATATACTGAAATCACTAGCCTTGATAATTTATTTCAATATCATTGTTAATCAGCGATTAAGAACTTATCAGACTTTCAGAATCGGATTCCCTAAAAAATTTTTGTTTAAAACCTCAGGGCATATTTGATAAAAAAAAAATTCATAATGTGGTTGAGGAATAGATTACGCATTCAAAACATCATAACATAGATTCAATGCAAGTAAATTCTGCGAAAAATATTTAAATTTCTAAAGTCATCAATTAAATTAATCATGTGATTTAATTTTTTTTATAAAAGATAATAATAGAAAATTTTTTGTGATAAGCTAAAATACTGGTAATTTATATATTGTGTATAAAATTATTAAGACATTTTCATATTTTTTCAATTGAACTTGAAATTAAGTTAACATTATTTTTTATCGAGTAAAGCTTATTAAAGCAAATGGATGATAATATCATCAACTTATGATGGGTAGAATCAATTAAGATTAATTCAAACCTATGCATTGATTAAAAAAATTTTGAATTAATACTAGTACTGATTTTGCTTTAATTTTTCCATGAAATTAGATGATAAATCACTTCAATGAAAAATAAAAATCCTTCTCAACATTGACAAAGACATTTATTTTTCTGATTTATGGAAAATATTTTTGTACCTTGATTATTAGTTCAAACTAATAATGACTATATGAGGAGCTTATGCTCTTTCTTGATCTAAGTAATTTATGTAATTTGTTTAACATTTCTCATTTGGAATACAAATTAAGATGTATTGTTCTAATATCTCACATAAACTATATATTAATACATGAATTTCTTAAATCAATGAAAATGAAGAATAATTAGATTAGCTTAATTTCAATCTTTAAAAATTTATATTCAACATAAACATGATTTAAGTTAAGATTGAAAACATTAGGCTCACCATTAATTTTATTTTAATTTCAGATCTGTTTCACTTTTAAATAAATTATACATATATCAATTATTATTGAGGAAAAATTCCCTAATGAAAAAATTTTGCATGTACTGTATTTCGAATAATGTGTTAAATCTGTGTCTTATGACTAATAGGTTTCAACGCTTCTTATTAATGTTTGTTAACTCACTTATCATAAAACATACAAAAACTTTTTCATTAGTGAATTTTTTTCTCAATAATCATTGATATATTGAAATATTCAATATAGAAAATTTTTAGACTTCAATTTTGAACAGCGTTGCCAACTTTCGTTTGCCTCAAAACTGGACAAAAATATAACGAAGGGGGAACCTTTATATCATTTTTCAATTTTTAATTCCAAAAATTTAAGTTAAATTATACATTAATTTTTTATTTTAAATGAATAGCTTATCTCTGATTCCGCAGCTTTGAACTATTTATTATTATCAATAATGCAGCAAGGAATAAAAAGTAATAAAATGTGATTCTATTTTTCTACATCTATTAGCATACTTATTTTGAAATTAATTATTATCTATAAGTTTTAAAGTTTTGATCGAAAGAAAGAAATAAGAAATTTGTTTCAAAATTAATATTAAGAGTTTTCCCATAATTATCCACAAAACCAATCAATAAGTGTCCAGTTAGCTGAGTTTTACAAAACTGGACAAAATGTTTGAGAACTGGACGGTTGGCAACGCTGATTTTGAATAAGTAGTCAACAGTTGCATATTCATTTAGAAGTTTACCGAATATGTTGAATATCTCTTATTTCTCGGGAAAACCCATCAATACTTCAAATCTATTTTTAGTTCAATTTTTTAAGGGAATAAAATAATGAAAAAAAAGTAAAACACTTTAAATTAAATTCACATCTGAAACAGAATATTGAATATAGAATAATAAACATAAATATTTCATATTAAATTGAGTAAAGTTTTTGGTTTGATTACTGATCAAAGAAAATTTTCTGATCATAATGCATAAAAACTAAATTATAATTTTGTAGAACATTTTTTACTTTTTCATTTTTGTGTTTGTTTATAGTTAGTAATAATGTGTTAAATAAATTATTCTCAGGCTTCTGATTTCTGTTCATTTGTAATTTAATTCGATTCGACGAATTCGACAGGAAGAATTTTTGAAAATGCTTATTGCGGATTTACTTTTTCTAAATTTTGCTTCAATTGGAATGAATAAATTGAAGAATAAAAACTTTGCACTATTATGAAGAATTATTTTCAAATTTTAGCACAATGAAATCACATTTGAGTTTAACTTAAAACTTCTTAAATTATATTCTTAATAGCATTTGAAATAATCTCTTATATTTTAAAACTGGTTTGTTTTTCGGTAAAAATGCATTAATTATTAGATTTTGAAATTTATTGAACCAAAATTATTTTTCAGACTATTTTAAGAGTGCAAGCGATAAAAATCTAAAAATCCTATTCATATGCTAGATTTTTTACATTGTGATAAATGTATCAGTATTTTTGATTTCTATTAAAATTTCGAATAAAAACTCTTTTGAAACTTTTCTGTTGACTATAAATTGCTATAATTTAAAATCAAAAACAGATTTATAATTAATTGGTAATAGTTAAGAGAACTGAATGAATAGAAATAAATCAAAAATAATTGGAAATTAAACGAATTTATTTTCAACAGTTGATACGTACGTAACAAGAAATTTGAACTTTAAAAATTTACATATTTGAAAAAACAATTGAAAAAATCAATGTTGCAAAGTACTTTAGATTAAGTTGATTTGAAAGACAATATGAAGACTGTTAACCAATTATTTTTATTCTTTTATTACTTCCAGGCCCAGCTTCCTCCAAGTCCAGAAACACCCCAACCGCGACCCAATCCTCCTTTAAGTCCAGAAACACCCCATCCAGTTCCCCATCCTAAACCAGCTCGGTTCCATCCGAGACCAGCATTACCCCAACCTCCTCGGCCCCATCCAGTGTTACCCCAACCTCGGCCCCATCCGCCTAAACCAGTAGCTCCGGTCCATCCGAGACCATTACCCCAGCCTCCTCCCCATCCAACTCTACCGAGACCAGCATTTCCCCATCCAGCGTTACCCCAACCTCGGCCCCATCCTCCTAAACCAGTAACTCCGCCCCATCCGAGACCGTTACCCCAGCCTCCTCCCCATCCAATCCTACCGATACCAGCGTTTCCCCACCCACCGTTACCCCAACCAGTTCCCCAACCGGACAATCCGATCGCTGGAACTCCGTAAACTGCTCCCAAAAGAGCCAAGAAAGCGAAAGAAAGCTACAGAAAAATTAAATTTCGAACATTAATCATTATTGACATTAAAAGAGTTTAAAAAAATGTCAGTGAAAAATTTTATTTGTAAAATTATTTTCCCAAATGAAAGTTTGAATGATTCATTTAAATGAGAATAAACTTACTAATAACTTCATTTTCGAATAAGTAGATTGTAAGCTAGTTTAATTATAAATTTACTGTTATATCAAATGCTTCGATACATTCTGAGCTTTTGATCATCCTTTATATACTAAATTTTATTAGCCTTGATAAGTAATTTCAATATCATCGCTTATCAGCTGTAATGAACTAATCAAGCTTTCAGAATCGCATTTCCTATAAAATATTTGTTTAAAACCTCAGGGGATATCAGATAAAAAAATAATAAATTTATAATTTGATTGAAGAATAGATTACACATTCACTAAAAAGAATTACATAGATTCAATTTTCAGAATATTCAAAGATGTTAATTATACGTATTATATTTTTCAACAAATTTAAATAAGAATAAAAAAATTATTTGTCAAAAACTCAATAAATTTATATATCTATGTTTATCGCCATAAACTCTCTGACTAAACTTTTCTTTACAAGTATGAATATTTTGATGAATGTGTTAACTCAAATCAAATGAAAGCGTAAAATCTCATGAACGATAGATTTAACTTAAACTTGAGTTCTTATCTATCAATAAAACAATATTAGAAAGAATTTTTTGAACTCACAGATCAGTACATCTAAATCTGAGTATTATTTTATTCTGTTTCTACTTATCAACAGATAAATGATATATTTTTTAGAATGTGAATGCAATGCAGGTCATCGTATTTTCGAAATTTAAGCTCTCATTGATTTGAGTAACTCATTCTTCAAATTTTCATATTTGTAGTAAGAAATAGTGTATTCATAATATGGCGATAATTCTCAGTTTTTTGAGTTCACTTAATTCATAATTTAATTCGATTTTGAGAGAAATATGGAATAAAAACCAAATTTAGTAATTTTCGAATGTTTAAGTAGCTCAGACTCGATAAATCAATGATAGATATCTAATGGATAATTTAATAATCGTACTTGAGGTAATTATAAATATTGTAACAATATGAAATATTTAAATCACAATGAATAAATTGAAGAATAAAAGCTTTGTACTACTGGTATTTCGAATAATTATTATAAATTTTATCACAATGCATATTCATTAATAAAACATTAAGTTTAAATGAAACCCATTATTTTTGTTCTAAACTTAATAATAATTAATCCCTATTTTTAAAAAATTGCTATTTTCGGCAAAATTCATCAATTATTGCATTTTAAACTTTTTTGCTTGAAAAACTATTTTTCAGACTATTTTGAGCGAATTTTAAAGTAAAATAAAAACCTAAAAATCCAATTTAATTATAAAATACTTTGCTTTATCATATATGAATCCGAATCCTTAATGTATTTAAATTTAAAGTAGAAACTATTCTTTTGAAACTTTTTTTTTGCTGGCTATAAATTCAAATTATATTTTTCATTAGGTATTCAAAACAAAAAATTGATTTATCATTAACTTAGAAATAGCATTTGATTGATTAATTAAGTTACTTTATCAGTAACTTAAAACTAAGATAATATATTCATAAATGAAGGCTGAAAACTCACATTTAAAAGAACTGGATTAATAAAATTGAGCCAAAAATTATTATTTTTGAAAACTAAACAAACTTTATTTTCAAAAGTTGATAACAAAAAAGTTAAACTTTAAAAAAATAATATTTTAAAAAGCAATTAGAAAAATCATTATGTTGATTGTTAATTTTTGCTGCAATGCTGAAAAAAACTTTAGATTTTGTTGATTTGAATGACAATGAGAAGAGTGTTAACCGAATATTTGTTTCCCTTTATTATTTCCAGGCCCAGCTTCCTCCAAGTCCAGAAGCCCCCCAACCGCGACCCCATCCTAAACCAGCTCGGTTCCATCCGAGCCCAGCATTTCCCCATCCAGCGTTACCCCAACCTCGGCCCCATCCAGCGTTACCCCAACCTCGGCCCCATCCGTTACCGCCCCATGCGCCTAAACCAGTAGCTCCGTTCCATCCGAGACCGTTACCCCAGCCTCCTCCCCATCCAGCTCTACCGAGACCAGCGTTTCCCCAACCAGTTCCCCAACCAGTTCCCCAACCGCCTAATCCAAGAGCTGGGTTTCCGTAAACTGCTCCCAAAAGAGCTAAGAAAGCGAGAGAAAGCTACAGAAAAATAAAATTTTGATCATTATTAATATTGATTTGAAAATAGTTTTTAATATCTCTGTGAAAAATATTATCATTCGAAAAATTAATTTCTCAAATAAAAGTTTGAATGATTCATTTCTATGAGAATAAACTTACTAATAACTTCATTTTCAAATTAGTTGATTTAAAGTTAGTAATTATAAATTTACTATAACATCAAATGTTTTGATACTATTTCGAGCTTTTGATCATCCTTTATATACCTAATTTCGTTAACCTTGATAGGTATTGTTAATATATCATAAATCACCGTTAATGATCTTTTCAGATTTTCTAGATCGACAGGACAAATTTTTTTAATAGTACAGAGGCTAACATAGAACCATGCAGCTAAAATGAAAAGTGATATTGATAAGGCTTAAAGATTTCGAAAAAATCCTATCTTCTTTATTAAACTAATTATTCATTAATAAGTCATTTAAATGTTATTGATTGATTTGTTTCACAATCAAACACATGTTTTTTTAATTTATTCATTGAATCTGTGGAATTAATTAATCTTTGAATATTAAATTCTTCATTAATTTACTCAATCAAGAGTTTAAGGAAAATTCTTTAAAGTTTTAATAATCAATTATATAAAGTGCAAAAAATTAATTAATTTTATCAATTTAATGAATGAATATAAAATATGCTTTTGATAGCAAAACAAATGAGTCCATCAATAATATTGAAATGACTTATTGATTAATAGTAAGTCTAATAATAAATATGAGACTTTTTTCAAAATCTTTAAGTCTTATCAGTATTACTATTCATTTGAACTGCATGGTTATATGTTAGCCTCTGTACCAAAGTGCTATCGCTTCGAAATTAATTCACAATGTAGAGGAATTTAAGATCACGTACTCAAAAGTTCCACTGCATGCTCATTAGGGGAAAAATATAAACAATTTTTTATTAGTCTGTAAACTATTGGAATGTTTGCCAATATTCTATGACCTTTCAAAGGAGTGCTCCCTTTCTAATCGAATATGATTGTGGGTTTTCATTTACGTGTTAGTAATTTTCAATCAGATTTTAATTGAATTAATGAAGTTTAAACGAAGATCCGTATCATAAGGTTATTTTTTCTTTTTTAGAGCTCATGGTTAATAATTTCAGTAGTGAAAGAGTTGTGGTTTGTTGCATAAGCCAAACCTGTGAAGAAAAATCATTGAAATTTTGGATGTTTTTGCCCAAAATAGTTTAGTTCAAGGATTTCTTCTCATTAATTTTTCGTCTAAAAATGCTAGACATGATTCAGATATTTTAGATAAATAAATTATTTGATATGCTATACATTTAACACGATAGGGAATAGAGAAATAAAAAATTTGACTTATTTTGATCTATGAGATTTTTGAACAGGGGATGAATAAGCTATTTATAAATCAACTTATTTATCAACAAAAAAATTGATAATAACTGTTTAAGATTTTTTTGGAGATATGATCTGAATATATAAATCTTCAATTTTTCAATAACTAACACTTGATGGCCATAATTGATCGATAATATTATTTAATCCTTATCATGAGTAAAATGTTATTGAGTTTCTTTGCTTAATGAGATAAAAGGGGCAGAGAAATCATATGTATATAAAAAACTGAGAAGATTTTGACGGAAAAAATTAGAAATATAGTCAATCAAGGATTTGTTTAATGGATAAATCAAATTAATATTTAAATTAGATTTTTTTCAAAGCTCATTGAATTATAAAAGTCATGGGATTTGATGTTAAATTTGATTAAAAATATAATATTTATTTTTTATTTAAACTTTCATAAAACTTATATTTATAAGAAATTATTAAATTTATTTATAAATATGAATACGATATAAATTATTATGAAGTATTGTCATGAAAAATATCTGTAAAATTCTATATAAGTTATAAAATTATTTTTTAATCGAACCAATAATACTGGCGGTTAAAAGAAATATTAAAATCCAAGATATAGTAGAAACATATCCGAGCCATACAAAGGTGTATAAAATATTCCATCCTTTAAGCATAATATTGCGTAACGAAAGTATTGGTAAAGTTTGTGGTAAAAAATAGCTAAACTGTCTCAATGAATGTGGCATTCCTTCCAAAGGCCATATAATACCTGATAATATCAAATATGGATAAAATGAACCCAAAGATAGCATAATAGCCGACTGTTCGTCTCTACATATGGCAGATATCACAAGACCTTAGGATTAAAAGGATTGAGAAAAAATATAGTTTTTGGGTCATTTTTTACAAGAGCTTTAAATAGATAGCAATTAATACCGAAAGACATTCCTGTTATTCCTTGTAATAAAATCATTATTATAATCAAGAAAATGGAGCCATTATTCTGTATTTTGAAGATGAGAAATGTGAATATCAATACTGAAAGTGTTTGGAGTATTAGAATAACGAGTTGTACAATGATTTGTCCTATAATTATATCATGAATTTTGACTCCGGACACAAGTGTCCGCTCGAGAAGACCTTCTTTTCGCTCCACAACTAATGATAATGCAGTTAAGCCGACAGCAAGAATATAAGTGACCGCAAGTATAATTCCAGGCGCCATAAAATCACGAAAATTAGGCTCAAGTGACCCGTAAACAGGAGGGTTATTAAAATGGACCAATGGATCAATTGATCGCGGATTTATTGGTTTGGATGAGTTGTCAGTTGCCAAAAAATCGGTAATCAGTTGGCGTTGGAATTTCATTTGAGCCTCAAGTATTGCTTTAGTAATTGCTTCAGAGATTATTATATCTATAAAAAAAAGTTTTTTGTGTTTATAGAAATTTTTATTATTCTTTGATTTACAATAAATGACATTTGGAAAGGAAAAAAGCATCAACTTATAGGTTATGTTTGAAATAAGTAAACTGTTTTATCAATGTATTAGAATTATGAACACAATTCTCAATTATTTTATCTTTAAGTCTTATCAAAGCTTAAATTGAATCCATCAATAAGTTATGACTTACAATCAGAGCTTTTATTGAAAAAATATTTATTCATTAATAGTTTCGACTCTTAATCACAAGATTTAAAATATTATAAATCACTGCTTCAGTTATTTTAAACTATTGTATTTTATAACTTATATTTAATGCCCTAAAGAAGGTCTCAGTACTGACCGAAAAGCTTTGGCAACTTATCAATAAATCATTTTGTTTTTTTACTTATTCATGAGCTGAAATTTAATTAAATTAAATTATCTGTGTTCAAAGTTAAATAAAAATTGATGAGTTGAGTTCATAGTTCGAATACATCAATAAGAAAGTTAAATTATTTCTAACATAACCATAAGTTAAGGTTTTTCCCATCAAATGATTAAATTGCGTTCATTAATACATTACCGGTGAAGTCTCCATAAAATTGAATCGTACTCTTTTCTATATCAGTATTATTTACCAAAAAATCACGGGCTGAGATCCTATTTATTAAAGCCGGAGTAAACATTTTATCAAATATTATGGCTCCAAAAGTTTCACTATCTTTGACTGAATTAAGAGCTGATTCTTTGGAATCATAGTTTTTCTGAATAAAATTCTAATTATTAATACTAATACTTTATGCATAAAATTTCAATCTCTACTCACAAAAAGTATCGTATTATTATCCACTTGTTGTAAAAATAAAATACTTAACGTAATTGAAAGCGAATCTTTCGCTAAAGTCTCGAATTCTTGGTTAAAAAGAGCTATTTTAAGATGATATGGTTTTATACCAATGCAAAGACAGAAGAGTATTATACAAATTGTCGGTAATATTAATTGAAACGCAAGTAATCTTTCATAAAGATAACAAAAATATCAGTTTTTATAATTAAAAATTATAATTTAAACTAAACTTACGGTTTATTTCTTATAACTCTGATATAATTTTTATGCGTAAGTGCTATGAGTTTTTGCGTACGACTAGACTTTTGAATTTGAGTGTTTGGTTCTTTATTATTATTTTCAATTAAATTTTTTCTACTACTGGTAGTATTAATTCCATCAACAGATGAGTGTTGAGACTGTTTATCGCCAGCTATAAAATCATTGACAATAATAGGTCGGGAATCGATATAGTTATCAGGCATCGGATAACTGGCATTATTAGGATCATAAAGACATATATTCAAGAATACTTCCTCTAAGTTTTGGGCTTTAAAATAATTTAATAAATAATCAGGCGAGTGTTCGACTAAAAGATTTCCTTTTCGCATAAGAGAGGCCTTCAATTTTGATTTAAAAAATTAGCAATCTTAATGAATATTTAAAATAAATTTAGAAAAAATTATCTTCAATAACAGGTTTAAAAGGTTTTCATAAATCGCATTTTAAGCGATAAGTTGCGAAATTTTTAAGATTTTTTAATTTAAAGATTTTAAAATTTAGAACTTCTAACTAACAAAATAAGATATTTTTTAATTAAAAACTACAAAATTATTTGTCATCATTAATATCGAAATTGATATTGTTTTTTGAGTTTAATAAGGTTTTAAACTTTTGTATTCAATAAATGAGAAAATATCTTATTTTGTTAATTTTTGGAAGTATTTAACGATCTTTTTCTCAACTTATGGCTCAAAATACTGATAAAGCATCAATTAAAGTTTTTTAAAAATGATTATTGAAGATGAACTTTTCCTAATTTTGGTTTTATTTAATGGTCAAAAATGACATACAATGTCTGCTCTTCGCGCTTCTTCGATATAATGAGTTGTTATCAATATTGTTATCTTTTCACTTTTCGAGAGTACAGATAAATGTTCCCAAATTCTGAGTTATATAATAATACTTAAGAAAACAGTTTTGCAAAACATCTAATGAACTAAAAATAAATTTATTTACTCCTTACTTTTCTCTCAACAACGGATCTGTTCCTACTGTCGGTTCATCTAATATAAGAAGTGGCGGACTGTGTACTAAAGCAACAGATAATGAAACGCGTCTTTTCTGTCCACCACTGAAATCAGTTTATGATAACTTTAATAATTAAATATTCGGAAAATTCAACAATGATTGTATAGAAATCAATATTTTCACCTCAAAG
>JAQFXV010001262.1:0-14338 GCA_034694065.1 Camisia spinifer
AAAAAATTTATGAGTATAGGGTAGTTTAAGACCGACATCATACCGAATCACGTAATTATATTCGAAAATGTTTAGGTAATAACCTAGCTAAATCTCTCAGATAAATAACAGGGTTTCATTATGTGGGTCTAAGTCCATGTTTATCAAAACTCTTTCTTAATAAAGGGATTTTCTCTGGCTACTCAACGCTGTTTAATATTAAGTGACTGAAAAGCTGCAGATTAGTCAATTATAGTTCAGTGTTTCTCATTCAATGTGATTCACTCTACTCTCGTTTGGCATAAACCGTTTCAGTACCCCTGGGTCAAGAAGCTGTATGTGTCCGATAATCCCAGAAAATTGGCTGAAAAACTTGGAATTAAGGTTACCACATATATTTTTCTAAAAAATGCCGGCCGAAAGGGTTCCCTTGTCAATTTTTCAGATTGAATTTTTGAACTCAGTGTTAGTTTTTATGACGCCAAAATTTTTATGGATTAATTTATAAATTTCGTTATTTGCGTTGAAACTTATATTTTTTGCAACATTATTAAAACAATATTACTTTTAACAAAACTTAAAACAGTTCTTTGAAAAATCAAATCTAGTATATAATTATGCTTTAACTATATTTAAATCCACTCTATCAATATTTCTATCATTTAAAACCTTCTTTGAAAAAGTTCTTATTCATCTCGAATTGTAAAACAATCTTGATTATAATATTCATAAAGTTTGTTCGTTTGTTTGTTTGTTGACCGGAGATAGACTCGGCTCCTAGAAATGATAGAGACGTGAGATCGGGTATCATTATAACCAGTATGACATTAGGGGTTGCAAAAAGTTGTTTATTGATAAATTACTTCGAAATTTTTTTAAGACGTAATTCATGAATAGGCCCAAATTTAAATAAGCTTATTTTTTTGTCGCAAGCGAGCAAAGCCTAGGCTAGTTGAAAATATAATTTTGCAATTTCTGTGCGTGTGTTTTTTGTGATGACTGACATGGCATGAGTTAAACTCAAAGTATTTTGAGTGAAAGTTTATGTATACTATAACATAGATTCAATTAAAATATTTACTTCGAATGATGATTCAATTAGATAATGATTAATCAATTTGAATATATTTTTACTGCAAGTTCAATTCTGAGAAAGAATCTGATGGTAGGAAAGTTCTAAGAAATCGAGATTAAGCTAAATATTATTTTATGATAAGAAATTTCATTTCTTAATCTTCAAATTTTTAGCACAAAAACACTTGTACTTAGCGTTGCCAGCTATTTTTCATTAGTTCCTGAACTTTTCAATGAAATCTTAGATTATTCCTGTACTTTCCTGGACAAAAATTAGATTAATTGAGATTTCCTGTTTGAAAATTTAAAATCATTTTATAATTTTATATAATTTTTGATTAAAATTTTCAAACTCTAATTAATCAATTTTTGACAAAATTTTGATGTCAATACAAATCATCGAAGTGTAATTTCAAAAAGGAATTTTTCAAGTTTGAGAAAATTAATGAATAAGTGAAGATTTAAATATTTTTTGCCGATTCTTCATCAAATTATGATAAGCTATCATTAGGATTTTTACTGGACATACGATTGTCAAGGAATGACCCTTTCCTTCAGCCTGTACTCAGAGCTCGATTCCTTTACTGTCAGGCGATTTCTGTACGTCTGGCATAATTCTACTTGTGCTACTTTTGGTAAAAAACCACTTTTATATAAATTTTATGTTAAATTTAAGGTAAATACAGGTATACTCAAAAAAAAAACTTTAAGTCAATATCAAAAAGATTCGAATACTAAAATATACTTAATATACTTTAATTGTATTTATTCTAAAATAATTAAACTCAAACTCAAATTTTTATAAAGTAAATAAACGCTTTCACACAAATTCACTTCAACTGAGTATTTTTGAAATACTTTAACTCAAAATCGAAGAGAATAAAATTTGGTCACTCAAAAAACACTGGTCTGTAAACTTGAAAAATGACCAGAATCTGACTCTCGATCCTCCGTCTATGTGGATGTGCGCCCCTCTTGTTATTAAAGGGCTCTTATAAGGAATCATTATAATAAATAAGAATAGAGAAGGGTTCTATTGTTAAATTGTGAGTAAAAATAAGATTATCAATATAGAAGCACATGAGCGTTAATAAAGAGAGAAAAATTCATCATAGTTAATTGGGAATCAGATTGCATAAATTTTTCATATTTTCATTTATATCAATATTCATCAATCTCTGTCGAATATTTATATTTATCTTTAATTCAAAAGGATCGATATTCATATGACAAATCTTTCCCAAAAGTGGATGAATCACAAGATTGGAAACTTTTAAAATCAAATCAAAACATGACGCACACGAATTTGGAGTTCTCTCGTCCTTATAGAACATGTGATAATGCAAACGATATAGATATAATGGATAAATCTCAGAATATAACATATTCGTTCGGATTAAAAGATCCTGAATGTATTGATAGTGTGGCCCAAATAGAAACAGAAGGGTCCAAAGCTATTAACTTTTTGAAGAAAATTAAGGAAGAACCAAAAGAAGATGATTTACAAACAACTAATTTATTTGTTACTAACGTGAGTTCATAAAATATTATCAATTAATCAAAAATTTGATTATGAGTTTATTATTATCTTTTTATTGAAGTATACAATGCCTCAAAAGGTAACGAATTATGTTTGCAAATTATTCAAAGTTGATTTTCCACGACCCGGACGGCACGTCGTTAAAGTATGCATTACAACTTTAATTGAGTTCATTCTCCTCACATTCATACTCAGTTACAAATGTTCAAATTCTCTAAAACTATTTTCAAAATTGAAGAATTAATATACAGTCTTTTGCAAACCTAGTTTCACCTAGTGACATTCCTAGTTTTTGATGGTATTTGAAGTCTTATTTAGAGTCGAATTTCTACATTAATTTTTGAGTGATCTTCATTTTGGGAAGTATATTTGGCTCAAGCAAATTCCCCTAACTACTTTCTTCAATTGATTAAATATTGTAAATCTCTGAGGGCAACTGATCAAGAATTTTCAAACTTTGATGACATTTTTCAAAATATATCTGAAAATTGTTGAACACGTGTTAGGCTGAAAAATTTCTGCTATGATAGCTAAAGTCCTTTAAACTTGAAATATTCAAAAATTCAGTAAGATATAACTTCTCTATTTGAAGATTTAGAATCATATTAATAATATCAAAATGGAGCTTTTCAGATGCGCTTTAAATTTAGGATTTCGAGTTTTCAATTTGTATGAGTATTCTTGAAGTTATTCAACATTTAGAAAAAAATGCCTTTCAAGTTATTGAGATTTTTATTATTTTAAACTTCAGACAATAAGAGACAACTAATTCAAGAATTTGAAAGAGTTTTTTCATGGTGAATAACGTCAAAAATACATAAACAAATAGAAAACTTTGAAAAATGAATTTAAAGCGCATCTTTAAAGCTCCATTTTGGAATTCTTAACATGATTCTAAAACTTCAAATAGAGAAGTTATAACTATCTGAATTATTGAATATTATAAGTTAAAGGGGCATTATCTACATACGAGAAATTTTTCAGCCTAACAAAAATACACATATCCAACCATTTTCAGATATATTTTGAAAAATATGATCGAAATTTGAAAATTCTTGACAAGCTTCCTTGAGAGATTTACCCTCTTTAATCAATTGAGGAAAATAGTTAGGTAAATATCCTTAAGCCGAAATATAGTTCCCAATGTGAGGATCACTCAAGAAAATTCATTAAGAAATTTGATCAAAATAAGACCTCGAAAATCATCAAAAACTAAGAATGTCAGTTTTGCAAAACACTGTATTTTTTCAAACACTGATATCGTAAACTGTTGGAAATAAGTT
The DNA here is from genome assembly GCA_034694065.1 of Camisia spinifer. Lineage (NCBI taxonomy): Eukaryota > Metazoa > Arthropoda > Arachnida > Sarcoptiformes > Camisiidae > Camisia > Camisia spinifer. Next base: position 3,877 of record JAQFXV010001262.1, read on the forward strand.
TTTGGCACCTTTTCGCTTTTAAGACGCTTTTGTCACTACCTGTCAGTCTGATTTCAATGGAAATCTATCAGAACAGTAGCGACATTTGCGCCTGAAAAGTGAAAAGGTGCCACAAACTTATTTCCAACAGTTTACAATCGCGATAAAGTATTTATGCTTATATCAGGATGATCTTTAATGTATAGGAATAAAAATTGAAAGTTTTTCAATATTAGAATTCAAATAATGCGATAAAAACATTAACCTATTATATTTCTCAATACAATGGAAGCATCAAATTATAATATCTCCTGGTAAAGAACATTTCCTTCACCATGCGCTCACTTTTGCATGCAGTCATCCATACAGTGTGAGTTTAGATAAATATCTGGATACTCCTTGGATAGATTGTCAGGACAACACAGATGTCCCAATGGATCTTAGATTTTGTTTCAGTCCAATCTATGTTTCAGAACTGGGAGAAAACACGTTTATATCTTCACCTGATATCGGTTTCCCTATCGATAGAGATTGGGAAACTAAATATTTGTACATGCAATTACACTTTCACAATCCTGATTTGATAAAAGATCAAGTAATTGAAGGTGGCGTTAGATTATTTCATACCGCAAAAATTCGGAAATATGAAGCTTATCCCCTCATTATAGCAGCTGCAACAAATTTTGGTTTCATTGTTCCTCCTAAAGTGCCAAAATTTGTAGCATCAATTCATTGCAGCACAACCTGTTTTGAAGAAGTATTTCATTTTTGGTAATTGTTTTGGAAAAGGCAGTCTAATCAGTTTGCCCTTCACTATCAATTAAAACTATTAATTATATTACTTGCTTGTTCATGGGATAGTCCTTCATATTGAATTTACAAGTCATTTTGATAAGACTTAATTTTTTCGAAAAATCTTTATCAATATTTGACTCAATTAAAAATTATCAGTTATGTAAGTCAATAAGGAGTACTGACTTTGGGTCCAATTTTTATATATAGTTGGAATTTAAATATGTTTAAAAAAAAGTGCTTCTTATAAGTGCCAAAAAAGTTGTATCAAATGAAAATTTACAATTTTATTTCTTTGAGAAAATATTCGCATAAATTACAAAACATTTACACAAAAAATTATTAGACCGTTTTCTTGCAAAAATATTTTATTATCTTTTATGTTCTTTAACGCTAATTATTTTAATTAATGTTTCGACTTTTTAATTTGTTGTTCAAGTCATTCTATTCAATATTTTCTCGTTTTATCAAATAGATTTAGTTTAGTAATAAAGAGTGAAAAATATTGACTTTAGATCTATTAGAAGTTCAACAATGCATCGAATTTATTGTTCAGTTCAATATAAAAGAGTTTGCCTCCAATCAAAATTAACCGATATAATGAAATGATTATAATGCATTGTAAAGAGCAAACTCATTACTGCTTTTTCCAAAACAATCATAATTTTCTTATTTCGATATTAATGATTCATGAACTAATTCCTATTCTTAAAATTTGCTAGTTCATACCAGAAGAAGGATTGAAAATTACTTCTGTGATGCCACACGCACATCACTCGGGTATTTGATGAAATTCTAAATTAAGTGTCTGTGTATATATTCGAAACTATGATTCTGAAATCAAAATTGAAGATTTCATTTTATTCTTTCTAAACAGCAACAAGAGTCAAATTGCGTCAATTTCGGGGCAATCAAGAACTGACTCCATTATTTGATAATCCAAATTTCGATTATCACCTCAATTTATTCACAGAACTTAAAACTCCAGCCACAATACTCAAAGGAGATTTGATTACACTTGAGTGTACTTATAATACCAGTAAAAGGACATATATGACATTAGTAAGAATTTAAAATATATTCATTCAGAAATTGATATATTCTCTAAAATATAGAGATTATTCTAAAGATTAAATTTCTTTCAAATTTTCTTCTCGATTATAGGGGTCAGAGTCTAAAGAACACGAGATGTGTGTGGCTACTGTTTTATATTACCCCAGAATGTATAACTACAGTCAGTTTTGTATGACCGGTATGACTGAAGAGACAATATTACAAATCACTGGATTGAAAGGGGTTTCCGGGTAACCGATATTATTTCTATTCTCAGATAATTTATTTTAAGTTGAATAAAATATCATGTGCAGTCGTTTTCAAAAGTAAGTTTCCGTTTTTCACGGTTTGATATGCATTTTTCTTCAAAAATATTGATGATAAATCTTGTGAGTTATTCTCATGAAGGGACTGATTTTGACAAAGGGAATTACATCTAACTTCTTTCTTCAATTGATTGAAGAGGATGAATATCACCGGTCAACAGTTCTCAACCTACCAAAAATATACGTATTCAAATATTTTAATATATATTCACCCTCTTTAATCAATTGAAGAAAGTGAATAGGAAAAATTCCCTCAATCCAAATATCGGTACCAACGTTAGAATAACTCAAAAGAATTATCATCAAAATACCACAAACAATGAAAAACTGGAACTTCATATATAGTTTGGGGAAAAACTATATATAGAATTTGACTCATTGAAAACGATTTTTCAGGTTTGGTAAAGTTGCCGATGCTAAAACTTTGATAACAGCCCCTAAAAAATTCAGAAACATGACATTGCTTAAATATCTCAACACAATTCAAAAATGGGATGAAGATTATCAAGATATTGTCCGATACAATGACTTGAGGCAGGAATGTTATTATGTTAGAGATGCTAAAAGTAAACCAGATTTTATGGTCTCATATCCAAAGAATTTAATAGAATATGTGGAATCATTGGACAAATGTTATGGAAAAAGCAGTCCAAATGCCTCCGAAGATAATAGAGATCATCATGACTCGCATCTTTACCGATAAGAATGGCTGTTAAGAGAAATAATAGAATAATCGAATTTCTAAAAAAATTTGTATGAATAAATCCTGTGATTATTATTCCTTTCTCAACAATCTATGTACAAATATTGTGAATCAGAAATAGTTCTGAGATCATCATTTAAAGAACAATCATTGTTGATTATGAGTCAGTACTTCAATTTAATTATTTGAGTTTCTAACTCGGATCTGTTTTTTAAAAGTTATCAATCATTCAATGAATACCATTCCAAATATTGAGATTTTATTGTCATATAGAAATTGGAGTTTTATTTGAATCTTAAAGGGTTAAATATTTGAAATTTTAAAGTGGATTAAAGTCTTTCCACTTTAGCCGAAAGTCTTTCCATAATTGACGAAAACTAGTTATATGTATAAAACTTTAGAACTTAAAGTGCACCGATTTTTACCTGTACTAAAGTGTACACAAAGCTTACTCTGCTGTAATAGTTTTAGCTTTATGTGAACTCATATTTGCTTACTTCACAAAAATAGTCAGCACATATTATTGTAAACTTTATTATAAACTTATATGAAACGAAATTTGGGAAAAGTTCATCTTCAAAAATCATTTTCGAACATTTTTCATAAAAGCTTTATCTGTATTTGAGTAATGAGTTGAGAAATAGAGAGTTCAATAATTCGAATTTTCAATCAACAAAATAAGAGAAAAAATATATTTTCTTAATTAAAAACTATTTTTCATCATTGGTTGCAATATTTACATTTTTTGTTTACTTTTGATAAGGTCTTAAACTGTTGTAGTTTTTAATTGAGAAAATATCTTATTCTGTTGATTAAAAGTTCCAACTATTTAATTCACTTTTTATAAACTTATTAATCAAAATACAGATAAAGCATTTATAAAAAATGTTTAAAAATGCTTATTGAAGATGAATTTTTTCCAAATTTCGTTTCATATATTATTCATTATTCTCTATTCTGATTGTATTAAAGATCTCATACAAGATCTCATACAAGATCTGACCCCAAATGTTAGCCCTGAACGGACACAATCAATACTAAAGCATATGTCAGTAAACATGTAATCATCTCATGTCAGGTGAATAACTATTAGTCATAAACCATAGTCTACATAAGCAATAGTTTCACTAAATATTATTAAGTTGTGGTTTACAAGCAGCGTTGCCAACTTTCGTTTGCCTCAAAACTGGACAAAAATATACCAAAAGGGGTCCCCTTACATCATTTTTCAATTTTTAATTCCAAAAATTTGAGTTGAATTCTATACTAGTTTTCTGTTTTAAATGAATAGTTTTTCTCTGATTCCGCAGCTTTAAGCTATTTATTATTATCAATGATACAGCAAAGGAGTAATGAGTAAATGAATGCGGTTCTATTTTTTACATTCACTAACAATAACATACTTGCTTTCAAATTAAACATTATATCAAAGATTTTATCCATAGTTTTAAAGTTTTGATCAAATGAAAGAAATAAGAAATTTGGTTCGAAATAATCAAGAATTTTTCCATAATTATCCATAAAACCAATCAACAAGTGTCCAGTTGGCTGACAAAATATTTGAAAACTGGACGGTTGGCAACGCTGTTTACAAGAGATACTAAGCAGTCTTTAAAGATATTGTTCTGTCGCCAGCTTTAACGCCGTAACCACTTATTGGTTATAGTAGAAAAATTTTATTAGCGAACTTTTTGACATAAACATTGATATATAAAATTTAAATGATAAATGTACTTAAGTTTTACAGTTCATCACTTTTAATAAAAACCTTATAATTAATTTTTATATAATGACTCATTTATAACTGTAAATAATGGTAAATAAAGTTATAAGATAATATTTACTTCAATTTTAATTTGTAAAAATCAGATAAGTCTTCAGTTGTATCATTTTCGTTGAGAACCAATTTCTCTGTGTCGAACACGAACTTACCTGTCTTTATTCTAACCTCTTTTTCAGGATCCACTCCATGGTATCGATCGAGACCAACATGAGTAATCCAATTGCCAGCAACGACTTGGTTTACGCATTCAAAGTAATACTTGACATTTCTGCTCGTTTTATATTTCTTCTGATATTCCTCTTCAAATTGTTGCATTCTTGTTTCAGTTCCAATTATACGCTCCACTAATTTATCGACTGACTGTTGAAGTGTGAGTCCTTCCAACAATACTTGTAATGCTATGATATTTCGGCAATTTGTAAAATCACCGCCACATTCAATAAGCTCTTTCCTGAAAGAATATAAATCGTTCACTAAAATTATAGATAAAATGCTATTGTTAAGAAGTTCTTTAAACTCGGGTCTATTCCATTCTTCTTCGGTTATGAATATGCCTTCAGTGTATTCAATCAATTGAAACACAGGCAATGCGCCGATACTTTCCATTCGGATCTGAAAATAAATATTTAAAACAATCAAAATATCTTCAATATTTAACAACAATTATTGTTTATTCAAAAATACTAACAGAAAGCATCTGTTCAATTGATTCAAATTTCTTATCATAGCTAAAGCATTCTTTGAGATTTCCGCGACAGTATCCTTTCCAAACCTCAGCGCAACGTTTTTTCTGTGCATTATTGTAATTGGCGAACATTCTGTCGAAACATGAATAAAAACCAAATATATATGGTTTCCAGTCTAACATTGAGACATCTTTCCCAAACATCTTGTCAAAAATGCTCATGAAATGACCCCATATCTCAGGAGCTTTGTCTGCTTTTCTTCCAATGTCACCCCAAAAATGTTCGTTGTGGTCATCAATAATAAAATAGAAATGCATTATTTTCATGGCCACCTCCATTCTCTCTTTGACAATACAATTGGCATACATCGAACCGGCAAACATTGCTGTATTTCTGTAGCCATTTTTGAATGAGACGTCTTTAGGAAAGTTGCTGAGAGCGTAGGCATCAGCTTCACATTTATCCAATAATTCTGTTGTATAACATATTGACTTTTCATAATGGAAACGAGTCCTGAAGTCAGGCCAAATATATTCAATCGTTTTTCCATTAACTGTATACAATTGCTTATTGTTTTTTCCTAAAATGATATTTGAAAATATCGTTACTCATCAATTCCTATCATTCTCTGATATTATTCGAATACATTATAATTAAACTTTAAGTGGTTTGAATTCTAAAATAGTTTTCATTAATGAATTCAATTTTTAAGATGACTGATTTTATGTTCATTATTTATTTGTTGAATTGAATGATAGCCACAGAAGAGTAACAAAAAATGGTTTTTCTTGATTTACTATAATTTGTGATAATATTCATAAGACTAGAGCTTTAACTCTGAAATAATAATACTTTTTAACAAATTGATAAACTAATCTAACGCGTATGAAAAATAAAAATTCCTGAAATCATTGAATTTAATGCCAACTCAATTTTTCTTAGCAAAATAGATGGGAATGAATGTTTGTCATTCTGTAAAGTTTGGTGTGTATTCAACATAACAGTACAACTCAATCAAATAAATGGAATGAATGACTTAATCTTATTTTCAATGCATTTTAATTTATAAATTCACTTTGAGAAGGATTATTGGAGCTGCCACTAACTCTACTGCATTCAATCTACAATTGAGGAGTAATCACCGTCTGCTCAACTTTATAATGTTGTGCACTCAGGTCACACTTGAGGAGAAATAAACTCAGTCTTCGCATTAAGTCAAAGTATTTTCGCCAATGAGAATAGGTTTGAATCGCATTGAAAATAGAATTCGATTCGCTTGATGTTTGTTTTCATATTTTAATGAGTATTTATTTGAACTAATACTTGTTTCGGATTTGAATATATTTTTTCTAGAATTAGCCTAAGATTAACTTTAATGTAAGCTAATATTGTGATTTATTTGCAACTTAACTAACGCATCACACTTGATCACAACTACGATATTCATATTTTACTAATATTGCAAACGTTCATAAATATCTAAATAACTAATTACATTTGGAGCCGTCTACATATGAACGCGAATATTCATTCATTCATTTGAATTAAAATTAAATGAGATTCAAGAAATATTATTATCTAACTCGCACTTATAGTTTGATAACTTGTTTAGTATTAAAGAGCCTGATATTTATCAAATACAGAATTAGTCAGATTAAAATAGTTCCTTACCTTTATCTTCACAGTTGTTCTTATTATTAGTAGATGGTTCACTATGAAGGCTCATTATTTCAAATTTTCTAATGCTTTGCTTTCTATTTGAGAACTGTTTGAAGTCTAATCTAATAATTAACTATTTTGCTATACTTAAGACTTGAATACTAAATTGCATTTCTTCGATTTAAGCTTAAATAAACTGATTGATTAAATAAACTTATTGAAAATTCAATGTCTACCAATGATTGATGTTTGAGGGGGTTTAGATTCAGGTTCTTTCAAATTTTAATGTTGGTTGAGATGAATTGCATTAAACAAAATTTCTTTTGAGTTGTGAACCTAAAAATTTGACATCTCGCAAGGAAATATCACATAGTTTGGCTAAATGGAGATAAAGTAGCAAAATTATACTTTTGTTTGAATAAATCGTCAATTTCTAGCAATAATTCTAATTTGGCAAAACTTGATTTTTTTGCTTTTTCTTTCAAAATCAATGCAATCAAAATACTATTTTTATGAAATTTCATCTAAGATCAAATATAGAACATAGCAATATATTCAAGGTCACTTCACTTAGTTATCGAAGTGGACCGAACATTCAATCTTCAAATTTAAAATATCACAGGAGATAGGTAAAGCGGAATAGCGCAAGGAGTGCGCTGTGCTAAGGTTCGAAAACTATTAAACTTTTGACGAGCCTTGATGAGCCCTTTCTGAATATGTTTCATTTGAGGTCATAGGTCATCGGGTTAAAGAAGAAAACACTAGTGCTTCAGTCTAACCGATTTATTCTATCTAACCCTTCCCTTGACTCACTTTTAATGAAGATGTAATTGAATATTTTTTTGAACACAGGTGTATGAAATGAATTTGACTTAAGAAAGAGAAAACAGGAAATTTCTTTAATTTAAAATTTCAATTAAGATCTTGAAATTAATTTCAGTGTTATTTTAATTAATTTTTTCAATTTCAACAGTTCTGAATATTGAGCAATAAAATTACTGTAATTGTATCGTTATATGATTCAAATACATGTATTCATCAAGTGATAGGTGTTATTCAATAAGAGCTCAAATAAAGTGAGCAAATTGAAGGCTTTGCATAATCTGAATTGTTAAGTGCTATCTTAACTATGCAATGCTCAACACTATTTCTGTATGTGTTAAATACACATTAGTATCGGAAATTATACTAAATTATTTGTAGCTATTATATAAATACTATATTGGGTCTTAAATAATATTTGCCACCCTCTTGGAGCGAAAACTATGATAGTTAGAATAAGTACGATATTTTATTCGATTTCTCCCTCAAAGAATACGTTAATATTGAGAATTTCGATATTCTAAAATAGCCATGTTTCAAGCTAATTCGAATAATCTCAATATTTCTAGTTATCCCTTGCTTTAAGGATGAAAAATTCCACAGGAAATGACTCCATAGATAGGGGCAAACGAATAACATATTCGGATTTTCTGGATAAAATTACTTAAGAACTATTTTTAAGCCTAGAATTATGTGTGAAGTCATTCAAAGTTTTGTTTTATTCAGTAAATTTAAGCTAATCAAAGTTCATTCAGGCTTTTCTCATAATTAGACTGAGAATTTAACTTCATTTTATGTTTTACTGTTAATTATTATATCAAATTGAAATGATTGATCAAATGTTCAACACTTTTGAACACTATTATCTGACAAATTTCTGGCTTTGGAACTTTTCTAGGTTTTAAACTTAGAACTTAAAGTTAATTACAATTTTTCAGAAATGATATCTTATTTAAGAAATTTTAATGAATAATTGAAAGTACATTTAAATGATTTAATTTAAACAAATTAGAGAACTCATTGAGAAAGTTTTTCATTTACTCTTAGCTTGAATTTATTGGATATTTAGGGTTATGTAAAATTATTCGAAGAAATGTTATCTACGCAAGAATATAAATTTTCAGGACAAATAATAGTTGCGTAACGTCTTTGAATGGAGTCATAGCAAAAGTGACCGGACGCAAGAGCAACATCTTGTATTTATGTATTCATTTTCTATCGGATGAAAAAGAGCACAAAAGGGAGGGACACACGAATCAACTATAGATGAAGGCTGGATTGCGGCACACATTAGAGGCGATTACTATAACATCACTACTTTATTGTATAAGAGATGTTAAGATAAAACAGTCAAATAAGTTTAACATAAAAATTGTTCTTAAATGGTTGTGATTTCATTCTCATCATAAGCAATATATTAAATAGAATTAGTGCTGACATTATCACTGTTATTATGTATGCGTCCGATTGATCCAATTGATGCAAATCCAGCTACAAAGCGTCTTCTCGATAACCTATTGTCTGACTGTAAGTTTGCGTATCATAAACAAAAACTTTTATTTATCTCTTGAAATAATTTAAGATAACAGACTGATTCTGTCCTCAAAAAATCGCTCGCTGTCAAACTCACTATCAATTTGGAGATCAATATATCACAACTTATTGATATTGTGAATCAATTCATTGTGAAATTCTATTTGGTATTATTCTTCAATAAATTTCAGTTCCTAATCCATAACATTAAAATTAATTATTCTTTCTTATCACTATTTACTTACAAAATCAATTCTTAGCTAAACTTGTATTTAAAATCGTTTTTCATTGTTATTCAAAAGTTTAAAAGTTTTGATAATTGAATATTTTTATTACTTGAATAGTACACGAACTACTCATTAAATTTCAATTTTTTCTGTACACATAATATTTCAATAAACAGATGCCTATTTCTGAATAACTTAATCTTGTCTTCTCACGCATGTTGATGAAACAGAATAGAAATAAATAATATATTTGCTATGTGTATATTTTTTTTAATGTATCTATGATTACATTATTTGCTTTCATGGTTTATTAATATTAAGCTTTAAAAATGCACTCGAATTTAATTGATTATTGAATTGAAATAATTGTATTTAATAGGCAAAACTGAACAACATCTCAATTAACTAATATATAATGAAAGCGGAAGACTAGCCTTTTGATATTGTTGGATATACAAGTATATAAAAGATCAAAAATTTCTATATTTTTGAGTTAAAATAACTAAAAAAGTTCATTAAGTTTAACGAATACCCATAATCCTCTTTTAGTGCATATTCACTCTTAAGCAGAGCTTATATTCAATGGAGTCCTTTGGGGTGTGAATATTGAGCCCAGAAATTGGCCGAGATAGATCTAGACCTATTTCGGTCCGGGACTTCAAAGCTTAGTGAAAAAGCTGTAGAATATCAATATTTCAAGTAAATTTTCAGCTCAGTGCCTTTCAAACTATAGTTTTCGCCCGATAAATATGAAACTCTTGACAAAAGCTATAAATTTGAGAATTTTTTTTTCAAAGAAAAAACTAAAAAATTTCAATAATATTGCAAGAATTTTCCACTTATGACCTTTTTCCAGAAAAGAATATATTACTAACCAGTTAAAGCTACCTATAGAACCT
>JAQFXV010001263.1:0-14333 GCA_034694065.1 Camisia spinifer
TTGTCATACATCTTATTTAAATAGTTATAATTGTTTTTATTACCGTTATTACCATTATTATTATTATTATTATTATTATTATTGTTATTATTTATATTTGTATTGTTATTATTGTTATTAAATTTTTTAGCGGAACCGTCGATAATATTATTGAATGTTTTAATATTAATAAACTGTTGAGAACCAGAATCAGAACCTGGTCTTATAGTATTAGTATTTAAAGGATTACTTTTTTTCCTAATCGTTACGTTTAATAATGAATCGTGAGATGCACTCAATTTCAATCCTTTCTCACAATCTTTTGCCGAAGATATAGATTCTGGTGTTGTTATACTCACTGATGGACTATTTGGTGTCGATTGCGATGAATTTGAAGTAATATTCATTTGCTTATTGTCTAAACTGTTCTTTAAAGAGCTATTATTTAACAAACTGTTGACAAAACCATTATTGATATCGATATTTGTCTTAATTATTATTTGTTCGCATTTACTATCAATTGATCGCTTATTCTTCATGAGATCATATAATTATTTATTACGTTAAATGGCCTGATATTTAATTATTATAAACAATATTAATCAGTCATAATTATTAAACTATTACTAAATAATCATTAATAATTATATAATTTAACTTAACATTAATAGTATTAATAATATTCAATCAAATAAATCATTGTCTGATAATAATTACACATTGTATTAAAGTTAATATAATTAATAGTAAGACAGGAAACAAATCAATTATTTAATATTGAGTTCAATTTCAAGTTAACGAATAATTTATTAATAATACCAACAATATTGACATTAAAGCTTAAATTAAGACTAAACTTAATAGCATTTATATTAATTTATATTAATTTATATTTCAAAATAATGAGAGCATAAAAATAAAAACAAAAATTTGAAGGTTAACTTTAATTTATATTGATTTAAACTTAGTTTAAAGCTTAAACTTAATCAATCATTATTTTGATTGAGCTTATAATAATTGCTATTCTATTCAATTCAATTAAGCTTAACTTTAATTAAATGTTAATAAATTAAGTAATAAATTAAGTCAAATTAATATTACCTAATTATTTGTCGATTTAGTTATTATTTGAATTCGAAAATAGGATTAAACTTAAATTAATAATCAATTAATTTATAAATTAAGGTAAACTCAAGTTAAATATGTTTATAAAGTTAATATGTTATTATTAGTTGTATAAAATGATATCAAATATTGTAAAATAACTATTAATTAATAAAATTAAATAATTAATAATTTAGGCCTTAGTATTGGTTCTGATGACTGAACGTTAGTATTTTGAAAAGTAAATATTTATTAAAATTATACTAACGTAAGCCTTAGTTATTATAATAGATATCAATAGTATAGAACTGATCATTAATTACGTGAGTAATGTGTGGGACACTACATCTCAACCCTATTCTCTTCCGAAACAGCGATTCATTCGGAGCTAAAATGGAAATTAAACTTAACATTAACTCAACGATATTTATAGAAATAACAATTCCATATTTCACTTATATTACAAGAAAGAAATAATGTAAACAACAACTAAAACTCAGTACTTTTTATAATACAATTACACATACGTTATCACAAATTATGATACAAATGAGGGCATAATTCCTATTATCAAATAATTTATATTAAGTTTTGTTCTCTTTCTCTCTCCTTCTCAAAAAGCTGTCAAATGTTTTGTTTCTATTGAGACAAAAATGTCTGACAAATAGTTTTAACAATTTTTTGTTCTAAACTTAAAGTTAAAATTAAATAAACTTGAGTTTAATAAATAATTAATGATTAATTATTAATAATGAGCGAACACAAGGATTCGGGTCGACGTCTGGTCTCTATTTGTTAATATATAGACAATTATAATTATTATAATTATTAATTTGTTTACATATATATTGATTATAACATATTAAATGTTTAATTAAATGTTTAATTAAATGTTTAAATTAATTTATTTATTTATATTCATATTAACAGCGCGTTCGTCAAAGGCGTAGATATACAGAAGAATATGCAGACGAAGAAGAGCTACTGTTTGGCGGACGAGCTTTTGATGTCGACATTAAGTTAATTTCACATCGTTTTGATTCAAATTCATTCGATTTCGTTAAAGAAATGAAAGGCGAAGAACTCACTGTCTCTTATTTACAACAAAATGGTTTTGAAAAACCTATTATTGTCAAAAAAATGAGTGGTATTTATAATTATTATGATATCTAACCATTTGGGTTTACAAATATATTGCTTAGTTATTACTCTCCCCCTATCCCTATCCCTATCCCTACCCCTACTCTATGATTACGTCTATTTGCCCACACTTTTAATGGCCAACAGTTCCAGAGAAATACTTTTTTGAAATTGTGTTTAATGAACAAAATCTAAACGCATTCGAATAAAGTTACTTAAGTTGACTAATTTTGTTTGAATAATTGAATTAATAGGTTTAGGTATGAAAATACCTCCGAACACGTTCTCTGTTTGGGATGTGAAGGCATGCGTCGGCTCAAGAAGAGTATTAGATGTAATGGATGTTCAAACTCAAAGAGATTTCAATATGACTATGAAAGAGTGGTGTAATTATTTTCATAATCCTGAAAGAGAGAGACTTTTAAATGTAATATCATTAGAGTTTTCACACACAAAATTAGAATGTTTTGTTGAATCACCAAATATTGTAAAAGAAGTTGATTGGATAGACTGGGTTTGGCCAAAACATCTCAAACAATTACAAACTGAAGGAACAAATTCTATTGAAGACATGAAATATCCTAAAGTTCAAAAGTATTGTTTAATGAGTGTAAAGGGATGTTATACTGATTTTCATATAGACTTTGGCGGCACTTCTGTTTGGTATCATATACTTCGTGGTAAAAAAGTGTTTTGGTTAATACCTCCCACAGAACGTAATATACAATTATATGAACAATGGGTTCTATCAGGAAAACAATCCGATATATTCTTTGGCGATACTGTTGAACAGTGTGCGAGAATTAACTTAGAAGAAGGAAATACTTTTTTCATACCCACGGGTTGGATACACGCCGTCTTCACTCCTGAGGATTCACTTGTATTTGGCGGCAATTTTTTACATTCATTTGGAATTGAGAAACAATTAAGAGTGGCTCAGGTCGAAGATATTACTAAAGTTCCAAATAAATTCAGATATCCTTTTTATACTGAAGTTTTATGGTATGTTTTAGCCCGTTATGTAAATTGTCTTATGGCTAAAAATCATCTTAATTGTAATGATGAAGGAATAACTATTATCAAAGATAATGATTCAAATGATAAACAATCGAATAGTTCGACACAATCTTCTATGAGTTCATATAAATCTAATGTTCATTTAACACCATTAGAATTATCAGGTCTTAAATCAATAATAATGTGGTTATCAAGACTTCCTCATAACAAACGTTCTTTACCTGATCTCATAATATCTGCGGAATCGCTTCTAAATGATGCAAAACTATTGATTGACGAACACAGCAATGATAGCCATCAATTGGCAATTACAGGACGGCCTGTCCTTTATTGGTCTAAAAATAAGACTAATTCATCATCAATTACATCACAATTACGTCAAATAAAACACACATCTTTTGCTCTCAAACAATTTAGGAATAAAGACTCTTCAATAGGAACAACACCTTCAATGCCTGTCAGACCTGAGTCACCACCGACGAGACCCATTTCTTCCAATCAATATATTATCAATTCTCAAACTAATATTAATCAGGTTTTTATTAATTTAACAAATTTTCAATTACCTTAATATCTATTTATATATGTTTAATAAATTTAATTATTTTATAGGATTTAATTCCCAGTTCTTTTGCGGGTCTAATCGCACAAACGGGTGCTAATCATTATCAAACATTCAATCCTTTATCTACTAATCAATCAATTAATAGCTCAATTGGGTCACAACTAACAACAATGCCATCCAATACATCTATCGCACCCTCATTTACACCTTCTATATCTCCATCACTTCCTCCTCCGCCGCCATTGATTTCATCATCAAATATCAATTTAATGTCTTCTTCATATCAATCAACAAACTCTACTCAAACAAATTATACCACATTTACTCAAAAACAATATTTAAGTGACAATCAGTCGAACAATAAATCAAATCCTACTGTTATTGATAAGAACTTAAATCTAGGAATAAATGAATCATCAAATTCTTTAAAACAAACGACACAATCGACACAATCTCAGAATATGTCGAATATGTTCATAAATTCTACACTAAAGAGATATTCGCCTCCACTGGTTGTTAATGATAGCAAACAAATAATAAGCCAAATAATATCGACTCAAACGCGTCCATTTCCTGCAGCTCTTCCTCCGTCTGGTTTTCACTCGACCGGCACTCAAAACGACTCATTCAATAAAATGGTTAATTCTTCGACTCAGTCATCATTTCAGACCTCAAAACTTTCATTGCCATCAATAAGTGGCAAAACTAATTCGAATGACTCGTCGAGAAGAAGGCGAACGCGTTGTAAAAAATGTGATTCTTGTCTTAGAGCTGATTGCGGTGAATGTCATTTTTGTAAAGATATGAAAAAGTTTGGCGGACCCGGTATTACATTGATTATTATTAAATTGTTATTTTAATAGCAATTATTAAATTAATTTTGATAATTAAATGACAGGTCGTATGAAGCAGTCATGTATTGCTCGTCAATGTTTAGCCCCAGTATTGCCACACACGGCATGTTGTATGATATGTGGTCGGGACGGATGGGAAAAATTAGTGGATCCCTCTATTAATGATGAAACTGCTTCTTCACTAATGGAATGTTCTCAATGTTGGGAAATCGTTCACCCATTTTGTCTTAACGATAAGTTTCCATTATTGGTCTCATCTGTTGGTAAATAATTTCATTTTCAAAATTAATTACCGGTATTTGTTTTCATTTAATAAATAATTAATTCAATTTTTTTAGCGAATATTAACGAAGATTTGCCGAATTCTTGGGAATGTCCGCGTTGTGTGAAATCAGGGTCTAAATCAAATTCAAAGTCTAAATCTAAATCAATTTCATGTCCCAATTGGTCACTTCTTAAGAAAGAAGATAGAAATAGTGAATTACAACCAGAGAAGAGATTCCGTATCGATGATGAGTCTCCGCCTTCTAGTGATGATGAACAAGAAGACAATAAAGACAATAAAATTAGTAATATTTCAATTAAAACTAATAATAATTCATTAGACAATCAAAATGATACAGAAGATGAAAACAGCAGTAGTTCGAGTCATAACGATAGTCAACATTCGTCTCATAATTCTTTTCAATCGAAACCCTTTTCATTGTTAGCCAACAATTCTTCAGCTCATTCTTCAGCTCACGTCCGTTCGTGCGCTCGCTTTCCGTTATTAAGTCAGGGCTTGAAAATAATAAATCAAAACAATACTCAAAATAGTTGTAATCTTGTGACTAAAAATAGTTCGCTTTCTTTAAATTCAAATAAACCTGAAATCAAAGGATTGGCTGCACTCATGACTAACAGAAAAAGAAACCAAACTTCTAGAGATAGACTTTTTAAAAGTCTTAAAGGTATTCATTATATGATAGATATTATAAATAATATACTTTTTTTAAATTATTAACTATTGATTGATAATTATTTATGATTGAAAGGATTGAAAAAGTCCTCAGAATTATCGGTGAGATTTGGCGGAACGTCTGCCTCGACTAACATTAAAAAATGCAAACCAAACAACTGTTCGCCATCTTTGACATCATTTTCAGCGCAAAGTAATTCTAATTCTTCAGTATCGAGTCTTTCTCTAAATAATAATTCATCTTTAAGTCCAACGCATGACTCGAATACATTTCAAAAAATTTTCTCAAATGATAAAAACATTGAAATTAAAAGTGAAATTAATGATGAATCGACTGATGAAGAAGAACAACAACAAGTGATTGAATCGAACAATGAAAATAAACAATTGAACGGACCATTCAATCAATTGGGAGATAATCCTCAAAGAGAACTCATTAAACCTAAATATGTGGTCAGTATTACTCAGTAATAATAATATTTCAGTCAATTATTTCTAAAGTTTTTAATAGTTTTAATTAATTATTTAATTAAAAAAACAATTAAATTGAATGAATATATATTTAATTGTATATATAATATAATTAAAAGGTAAGACCGGCTCCTCTTAAAGACGACATATCAGAAAGTGATGAATCGGATATATCTGAAGATGAATGTGATCAACATTTTGACGATAACAATAATAATGGTAATAATAATAACAATAGTATTAATACCGGTGATAATAATCTTAGAAATGAAAGAAACAAATTAAAAAGAAAAAGATTGCGAAAGTTTGGTCGAAAATACAATAATAATTATGCGCTGGAGAGAGATGTTATACTTCCTGTTTTGCAATTCTTATCAAAATATGATTTACTTAATTGTATGCTTGTCTGCAAGTTATGGAACGGTTTGTCAATTATTACTATTATTATTATTTCTAATGTAATGTTTGTCTATTTGTAATAGTGTCTAAATATTATAAATTATACAGTAGTTGAATATTATGATTGGTTTGATTGATAGGCTGGTGCTGTGATCCTAAACTATGGCCTAAATTGGATTTAATGAGTAAAAAGATAACATCAATTATATTAATGGGAATCGTTAGACGACAACCAAAACATTTGAACTTAAGCTGGAGTAATATTAGTGGTCGTCAATTAGTTTGGCTGATGTCACGACTCCCACAATTAGAATCATTATCATTATCTGGTTGTTCATCATCAACAGTTTCTTCATTATCAACATGTAACTGTCCATTAGTACAATTTTTAGACCTTTCGTGGTCTGATTCATTAGATGATCAAATAATTAAAGAACTATTATCGCCACCAATTGATTCACGTCCAGGTCTTATGGAAACTAAAACACGTCTCAGATATCTCAATGAAATCAGACTCTCAGGTAAACTAATAACTAATAAATCAAGTATTCTATAAAATGTTCTATAAAATATTCTATAAAATATTCTATAAAATATTCTATAATTTAGGTTCAAATATATCGGACCAATCGATAAGATTGATATCACATTTATTGCCATTTATATCACATATAGATATCTCTCATTGCCCTAAAATAACAGATATGGGAATTGGAGTATTGAGTGCTTCAAAAGCAACTAAATTAAAATCACTAAATATTTCTTCGTGTAGTAATATATCGGATATAAGTTTAGATTCATTGAGAAGGTGTTCATCTATTGTTCATTTGGATGTTAGAGACTGTCCAATGATTACTATAGATAAATGTCAAACATTTATTTCATTACATCAATCAAAAAATCAACTAATTATGAAAGAAACAAAACTAATTCAATCAATTATATAAATATATTTAATACTATTTATCTGATAAATCATTATGAAAACAATTTTCAATTCAACTTCAATCAGAACCTATTTTAGTGTTATCATTAATTTTATTTAATATCAATTATTTATATATTCATTATTTTGAGAGTGTTTCCAATATTAGTAATGATTATAACTTAAATTTATTTATAAAATCAAAATCAACCATTTATTATATAAACTCATTAATAAAAGGCATTTGAAAAATATTGTCTAAATCGAAAAATAATTGTCAAAACTATTATTAATTGAATTTATTGAATGGAATATTTGTGAATAATGTCTAACCATAATAACCAATTAACAGATTATAGAACACAAATTATATATAAATGATGGAATGGCTTAACTCACTTATTAAACAAAATTAAATTACTTATAAATTTAATCAACTCTAGAGTCAACCTATTTTTGCTCAAATATAAACTCTGTGTTTGTATTGAAAAATGCCTCTTATATTTTGAAGGTTATCAAAAGGTTTCTTTTTGCACTCCCTTTCATATAAACTTAATTTTGATGATTGCCAATCATTCAACATTATCAATAAGTACGGATCATAATCAATAAACTCGGGTTTCATTTGTTTATTCAGTCAATTGGAGATATTATTTCAGTTGGAGACTAATTTCTAGTACAATGATTGCCAACTTTTGGACCATTGAGTGATTACACGATTGAGTAATTGTGTCCTTAAAACTGAACAACATCTCAAGATTTTTCTGGGTCTCTTTCAAATAATTGTGAAACCAAATTTTGTTCATTTCACTGGGATTTCAATACATTAAAATTCAAATTAATTATTAAAAATGTGAAACACAATTCTCTCATAGATGAAAAACATTTTCATAATTATAATTTAAAACCGAATTTACTGTATTAAATTGGTTAAAAATATTTGAAATATTTAAATATCTATATTATATTATTATTGACAAGTGTGTTTGTTTGTTTGTCCATGTGACCCTCTATACCTGAACCAGAACACAAAGAAATTGCCGAAAAGTGACCAGAGGCCAAGTTACTGAGGTTAAAAGTTATGCGCATAATGCTTTTCTATGGGAAAAGTTAACTGGCTTTATTATTTTATTATAACTCGCTATTATAACTTAGCGAGCAAAACCATTTCTAGTTTAGTATAATTATAGGAAGAACATTATAGTGACGTAACTTATGTTACTGATTTGTATTGACTTTTTTCTGTGATTGTATTAAATTTGAGCGAATTTAAAATTAAACTCTTTTCATTAGCTAAGTTATGATCACGTCTTTTGGGAGTGTCATGGGAGTAAACGTTTAGGTTCTTTACAAAAAAATTGATCTGTGTAGTCCTGTCAATTTAAACAGTCAAAAAAATTCTTAATATGAACTCTGTTTAACTTTCAACCCAGACTACACTTCCAACTTCATCTCCACTGTAAAAATGATTTTCACCTCCACCTCCATCAAAATTAACTCAAAATCCACTTCAGCTCCACTATAAAATTTATTTCCACCTCCACTTCACCTCCACTTTGGAAACACTAGAAGGAAGGTTTACATTCTTAGATTTGAAAAGTCCAATAGAAATCTGTTATAATTTGCTGACATTTATTTCAAACATTATTTCTTCTCAATCAATACTAATTTAAAGTAGCGATGCATTAAAAAGTAAGGGAAACTGTTTGTTGGCTAAGATATAAACGAGATATCATTAAATGCGAACAAACATTTGTAACTTATAATTCAATTAAGACTACATTAATTGTTTGCACAGTACTTGTATCAATGTGATTGTTAAGTTATACTGTCCAATATATACTAACTTAGAATAGGTTCTTAGTATAGGTTATAATAAAGTTAGTATAAAAAAATCTCCAATTGAATTGAGAGTAACATTATAACAATCTATTTAAATTAAAGCTAATTGATTTGAAGATAGTACCAATTTGGGAGCTATTTTCTCATCTCATCAATTTGATTGTTATTATCCACTGTTTTCATTAATTTCCATTGGTTAAAGCTTGACAAAATTGGCAAAGCTCATATTGGGAGTGTTTTATAAAATATGAAATCAACGAACCATTTACTAAGTTTGAACAATCGCTTATTAAATTTTTGATAGGACTCTTAACTTATGACAGAAAATGCCTGTCTCTATAAAATTCTCTGCTTAAACAAATAAGACTCATGCCTTAGATATAAGATCAATGATCATTTTATTCTTTTAGGATAGTAATAGAAGTTCGATATTATACCAAGTATACAATCGTCGCCATAACTGAATCTCTTGTCGGTACACATATTTTTACAAAAAATTATCAACCTAGCTACATTCGTTAAGCAATGAGTAAAGGTTATTTATTCATTAACTTCAATGTTATAACTTAAATCTTAAGAGACATCAAAATAAACGCGTGTATTTTTGTTAGCCTGAAAATTTTGAAGTATGCTACAGTCTCGTTTACTTGAAAACTTGAAAACTTTCGATTGTTATAAAAATTATCATCAAATTTTGTAAAGAACAAGATACATAAACCATGAAAAACTGAAACTTTTAGTTTTGAAAACGACTGTATATTCAGTTCATTAAGTTTTCTCAAGACCTTTTCAATAAGTTTGGCGTTTTCTTTTCTATTAGATATGTTTCTCCTATCATTATGTTGTGGTCAAACTCATAGAATTTATTTTATTAATCTTATAACTATTTCACTGCATTAATATGCTCTTTCTTCTACACTTTGGAATTTTATATGACATATGATAAGTTGAACTATTGATTGAATAAACTCCGTTTTTAGATTAAAGTTATTAAGAATTGGCGTTTTATGATTGAACAGAATATGATAAATAAAGTTGTCAAGACTCCTATAAGTTATTTATGAGTTTATCCTGTAAACATTTGTATAATGCCGGACGTGTCAAATATAGAAAGTCTAAAATTACGATATTCTTTATCCTTAATTTTATTGATTTTTATTATGGTTATATCAACTGATTTGTAACTTGCCCAAGTTTTAAGGTCCTCTTGAGTATTGTTAATGTCTTCAAAGTTTTCATTTGTTTCAATTCCTTCCAATTATTGTTTGATTGACGATAGTATATTTGCTACATATAAATTATTTCTCATTTCTGCCGTATAAAAGTTGCTAATTATTTGAAGTGAAACAGTTATTTATTCAACTTTTATTCAATTATTTGAATTTGAATTGAAATTATTTATCCAATTTCATAATAAACGCGTGTTAATTCTTCATGATTTAATTGACAAAAATCAGGTTAAACTGTACTTATTGATAGCCTTAACTGATACTGCGTAGTAAATATTTTTCTTTTTCAAAAGTCTTTTAAAGAGCTCAAAAGTTGTCCACTCCATTCAATTTAATATAAGTAAACTGTGTTCTACATATAAGACTAAAATTAAATTTTGGAAAAAACATAAATTTATTATGTAATTAATATAATGTTCATCATTTAGAATTATAAATTTTTATTTGTTAATTAGAGTTGAAATTTTCATTAGTAAAAAACGATTTCAAACTTAAACTCAAATTATTTTCAACAAAATTAATATAAGGTAACGAATTTTGATTTAAATTTTTTGATTTATTGATTGGAAGTTATGATTCCCTGGAATTTCAGATTTTGTGACTGGAAATTGATTAATCAAAAGTTTCATCGATTTATTAAAATAGATCCTTCAAAAAATATTGATATATTAGACTTGTCCAAAGGTAATTATTTGGGAGGAAATTATAATTAGAATACTCTTTCAAATCTAAAGATTAAGAAAATATATTTGAACTTGAGAATTATGAACTCAGTTTTTAGTAAATCTGATTATTTCACTTTTAAGACTCGCTGTATTGATATTTTTCTCAACACTGAGTTATAAAGAGACTTTAGTAATACGAAGTATAACTTATTTTGAGGGGAATATCACTAGAATTATTGATTGCTTAAGATTCAAGTAGATTCTAATAATCTCATTAATTTGCTGATGATAAAACTTTTTCCAAGTTTTTATTGGTCGAGTGATAATTATTTTAAATGCTTTGAATAATGAAATTTTTATAGATTTTCAATTTTAAAACTTTCAACTAATATAGGTATTTGTTATAAATAAACTTGAAATGGGTTTTATATTGAAACCCAGTGAAAAGGAAGTCTTAAAATGGATAAATTTCTTAATAAAGTAAATTAATGAAGTAAATTTTTCCAAACAATGACTTATTATAAGCTAACATATGATTATGTAAATGAGATGAATAGATAGATAGATATACTGAATGATGAATAGATAGGTAGATTTTCAAATAATGTATTAACTTCTGTGCTTAATTGGTGAAATATCTGAATTATACCTGATATCGATATCATTATTGTTCATCTTGATTGACAGACTCCAAAAAATTGAACTTCAGTAGTTTTAAGTTATCCGATTTTCATATTCCATGAGATTACACTTTATAATGTTTGAATTAATATCATCATTAATATGGATGATAAATCTTCAATAATGGAAATGAGATAAACTTTTAATTAAATTTTTGCCTGAAAAATTAATTCAATGTGTAAACGGAATTATTATTATAATGTTGATAGTGAAATGATTCTGAGTTCTATTAATAACTGGTTCACTGTTTACATGAAATATTATATTGATAATCAATGTCATAAAAGAATGAGTGCATCAAAGATATATGAATTTATAGCCTTAAACAATTTAGAAGCGCATCACTACTGAACGCTCTCACTCATTACTGCACTGATGATTTGAAAAATACGTATTTTGATTAGATAACTATCAGGGAAATTATAATTGATTATTCATATGAAAATATTATACTTAAGGTTAAGTTAAGTATGAATATGTGAATGATTCAAATTCTAATCAATAGAAATTCTAATCTTTTCCAGTCGTAGAAAAACAGTATAAAATGCATTGCTATATAAGGTTCCATAACATACATTCTTTGACAAGGAGGTTTTTTGTTGGGTATAGCCCCCAAACGATTTTGAGAAATTAAAAATATGGTGTTTGGTACCACTTCGCTTTTTGGTAAATTTTGAAGAGTAAGGTGCTTGGTCCCCTCTTCGCTTTTTCATTAAAACTATCAAAATTTAGTGCTAGGCATCCCCTTTGATAATTTAACAACTATCAAAATATTTGAATAACTAGAGGAAAAATGGAAATTTTGAATTTCAAAGCAAAGAAGCTTATACTATGAGAAAAACTATGACAAAAATCAAATAAACTTGAGGACAATTTTACTATTCATGTTTTGTTCTCATGGGATCACACTCAGAGGTTAGGTTTGGTAAAGTTAGGTTAAGTTAAATTAGGTCTTTTTATATATTTTCTGTCTTTTTCTAACTTTTTGAGTCTTTTTGTCTTCTTTTTGTCTTTTTAGTCAACCCCGAATATTCATAGATTGATGTTGCATTTTCAATTTTACCATTAAAATGATTTTACATTTATGTGAAACTTTGATCAATGAATCTTATATTCTTTATTTCAATGTTTTTCTGAGAGTTGAGCTAATATAGATTTGAGCTAATTGATATTGATTATATTTCAATAACATCTGGACAGGTGATCCAACTAGATGAAGTACAGAAAGGAAGAATTATTTTTTCAAGATAAACCTGACAGCTTGTTACAAACACTGTTTATCATATTATTGATTATTTAAAGTTTACAGTTTATGATTGTCATCATTCCATTTAAAATTTATATATTTAGAAAAAATATATTTTACTATCATATTTGGAACACTTTTAAAAAAATTATCTAAACAATCATAGACTCACAAACGAATAGAATAACAAAAAATACTATTCTGAAATGAGGTTTAGATTTAAAACAAAAGTTTATAAGTTGAATGTTAAAGTATTTTTTCATTTATATTCTTTGAAATAAACATAAAATCATTTTTCTATCAACTAATTAACATTCAAAAATTTCACAAGATATGTTCAAAATAATCATAATTAAAAATCTTAAAATTGTTAATGCTTTTCAGTTGAACTACTTTATTTGAAAAAATCAAGATTGAGGGAAATATAATTAGTTGATAACTTAGATAAATTTTTTAAACTAACAATAACATGATTAATTTTAACTATAATAATATTATTTAGATTCTTTATTTTTATAGAAAGAAAATTTAAAAGTTAACTTCAATTATAAAATGCTTAACAATACGGAACTCATCACAAAAGTTGATAATAATATATCGGATTTGATTCTGAATATTAATGATTTTGTGAATCGTTCTCATGAAGTTAGCACCGATGTCAACAAAACAAAAACCTCAATTCTCATTCAGGTATTTTTCTTTTTGTTCAAACAACATTCTTATTGAAAGAGATAAGTTATTATGACTTCCGAAATTTTTTTTTATGAAAGAGACTTGTTTGATTTTAGCAAGGTAAAAAAATATGAACTATAATTTATACAGACTTAACCTATAAGAATTTTTCAATTCTGATCACAGATCCATAAACAACTCAAAAAGTAAAAACTCAACTCAACTCAACTCAGGTTTTCGATGCATTTCGATTTTTGTATAGGTTTAAGTCTATCAGAAATCTTCTTTGAAAGTGATTGAATGAACAGTTTTAATAGTTTTAAACGTATACAAAAATCAAAGTACATCAAAACCTATACAGGACTTATAGACAATGTTAATTACGGTTGCCAGGTGGTTTTGAGTCGATTCCGGGAGGAAAATAATTAAAGAGGGTACCCTTATACTTTTTTATGAAATTTTTGATAATCTTAAAAATTATTTAATTTTGAATTGAACAAGATAATAAGCTTAATGTTTTAATTGAAGTGTTCAATTTTTATTAAAACTCTACTCACTTTTTAAAATCAGAACTCACATTTTCTAG
>JAQFXV010001264.1:0-14332 GCA_034694065.1 Camisia spinifer
TAACATGTCGATTCTGTGTCTTTCTAGTAACGGTCTTGAAATTGCGGCCAAACTTATACCTTAGAAGACATCAAATTTCTTATTAAGACAGATATGGCTTGAATTAAGTGAAATAGTCGTGAAATAAAAGCTGCAAAAGTAAAAATATTCAATCATTCAATTTGAATTTGATTCGAAACAGAGTTGAAGTAGATTTTCATATCACTTAACTTGATAACAGATTTGAAATTATAAGTGAATAAAATTTGATTTAAATTTGATTGAGTTTTGAAGAAAAGTTTTTCATGCAAATAGGAAAAAATGAGAATACATTCCAGAAAGTGTAAGATTCTGAATGAATGAAAATTTTAAAGAAATCATAAACTATTTGAACTGCATTTTCAATATACCAGATGTGATATTGTGTAATATTCTCAATCAAATACTATACAGTAAAATATATGGAGATTTGAGCCCCAGAGAAAG
Source organism: Camisia spinifer (assembly GCA_034694065.1). Lineage (NCBI taxonomy): Eukaryota > Metazoa > Arthropoda > Arachnida > Sarcoptiformes > Camisiidae > Camisia > Camisia spinifer. The sequence goes on from JAQFXV010001264.1 coordinate 466, forward strand.
CGTTACTATAGTTACTTAAACATGCATTTTGATCGATACCTGAAGAAACAGTTGCTTTCTATACACCTCATACACATCATTGCAATAGTATATTATATTTAAGGATTGTGTAAAGTGTGATCATTATTTGAGGTCTCGCTCGGCAATAAAGACCTCAAGTTTGCAATCAATTCGGACACGATTTTGCTATTCGACTACTACTCATATTAAATCAAACCACTAAATAATTTATGAAAAATGTCTGTAATTCAATGTCTAAACTTTCACTTACTTTTTTTGTTCAACAGATTTTCAGGAGAAAAAAATAAAATAGCTTTTCAGCAAATATTTCTCAATAGTCTATAATAAAAAACATATTTATGCTTTCATTGAATTTTATTAAATCAGATTTTGTCAATTTTAAGCTTTCAGAAATTCTAAAAACTTGGATGGGGTTAAAAACTAGTCGGATTTAAGCAACAATTTTCTCTTTATTGGATAACTTTTCCAACCTTTTTCCCTAAATGTTTGATTTTTGTAAACAATTCACTCTGTAAAAAGCAAAAATAAATGTTTGATAGAATAAAGAACAATTAATTGATTCCATGAGTTTTAGTAAACAGTGCGTCAATCTAGAATGATCTCTGATGCATACAGATGAAATTTCAGCAAAAGCATAAAGGTCACTTTTACATGGTGACAGGTATACACCCTAAACTTTTGTCTACTCATAATTACTATCAATTTGATAAATGTTAGAGACATAAGTTATGAATTTCATTTCCCCTTTAATAATGAAATAATAATTACTAAAAATTTGAACTAATGCTGAAATTTTGGTCAAAATCGTAGGTTTGATTTTCGAATATCGCAACAATTTACGAATTGTAACAATTTAAGGTGTAAACAATTGACGAATAAAAGGCCTCACTTGGTATCAAACAATTCATAGATAATAGAACTTCAAAAATAAGCTTTCACATTAGAATTAGTTTCTTCATAATACAATATTCAAAATTTAACTCTCAAATTTTCTTCTATGCTGTTAGCTAAAGTACCGAATCTGCTGCAGATTCCTACAGGAATAGAACATTTCTAAAACCTATTACCCTTCTGAAAATCGATTGGACTAACCTTAGACTTGAAGTTTATTATGAAGATTTATTATTTGGTTATTTGTTAAAAATGAAGCTTTGTAAAAGTTGCAAAACTAATAAATAAGAGCAGTTATGGTGCTTATTGCCAAAAAATAAAAATAAATCAAATTCCATAATCCAAATTACTTTATATCAATAGTTTCATAAAAACATCCAATGGATTGAGTGAAATCTTGAACTCCATTAAAATGTTATTTGTAAACTAATACTGGGCTTTTTTAGTATTTAAACTTTTCTGTTTGAGGTTATTCATGATTTTAGAAGTAATTTAAAGTTCGAATAATTTTGAATCAAGTCAAATAAACCATAATTAATTTATAAAAGACTATTAGTGACTATTTGCACGTTGATGACTTTCTATGTCTTTTTATGCCGCAATTTTTAAAAGCAAATTCATGATAAAGTACAAGATATATATCAATTTTTTCAATGTTTGTGAAAGTATCTATAATATCAAATACAGATAAATAGAAAGCAAAAAGGTGTTTGGTTTGACTGCAACTAATTTTAAATCGATAGAAGTATCTGTCCATCAAAGTCCTTCACCTATTTTCTAAAAATGATTATCTTTGATTTTCGAAAATATGAAAACATATGCTTTGAATAATATTTAAATAAAAAGCTTTTCGAAAAATATGAAGAATAAAAAGCCTAAAAAGACTTTTTAACGAGCTATTTGAGACTTAGGGAATATTTTAGCGAATAAAACGAAATTATAAGGGACTAAAAATGCGAGCCCTACTAAAAACATTTTCAACATAATTGAAATTACTTGCTTTACACCATCATTAAAGTTGTACTTTAAAAGCATTTTTAGTCATACAATAATGCTAGAAATAATAAATTATAAACTTGAAAAGAGTAAAATACGAGTAAAATAACTTAATAATTTATTCATAAAATAAAAGCATCATCAAGACTGACTCGTTTGACAGAATCGAAAAATATAAACCATTTCAAACATGTAGAACTGGATGAAAAAGATGTAGAATTCAATACAACAATGAAAAAAGATATCGAATTCAGAATCGTCAATGTATTCAGAGATAAAAATCAATTGAATGAATTTGACATAATATGATCGATGAAAGTAGTTTGATTGTTTATTTTATATATTCTACTGTACCAGCAATTTAGTCCATTATTATTATTACAATTCGAGGATTTTTCAAAATAAAAACATATTCAGCTCTGAACTAATACTTTAAAATTGAAACTTTTCATAGTTTATCAAATCAAATGACCTATATTTTTCCAATTTTTTTCGAATAATATTCATATTTTAAGTTTCTTGAATTGCTATGAGTCTAAAAATTTTATTTATAAAAAAGGTAACGACAAGAGCCTGAATAATGCCGTTTTTCATTTCCGTTCTCCATAAAAAATTAGTTTTTAAATCTTGTAAAATTAATAGAGTTTCGACACAACTGATTCAAATTAACATATTTGTTTTGTTAAATTTTATTAGAGAAAAGTCAAATCTCAATAAATACGTCAGATTTGATACATTAAACATTACATATTTTAAGTTGCTTTCGGTACTGATCTCAATAAAACTCAATAAAAGTTCTTAAAAGTTCTTAATACAAGTTTAACCAAAACAATGATTTTAGGTTAAAATAATACTAATGAAATAGTCCATTAAATGAAGTCTGTTTGATCACAAGTCGAGTTATACAATGTAGAGAAACAGATTAGCAAATAAACTTTTTATACATAACTTGCCCATATTTAAACAATACTCCCAGTAAAGCAATAACAATAAATCATTTTGAAAGATTTTGTCGTACAAAATACCTAAATGGACAGCACATAAACTTCATCTAAAGCTATAAAATTGGTTCCCCTTTAATTATTTTCCTAATAACGAATTTATGAATTTTTGAAATAAATAATTCGGAACCAACTCAGCTTAATAAGAGCTGAAAATTTTGAACAAAAAGCTCAGTTACAGCTCATAAATCAATTGATATAATTTAAACATTCATTAGATATTTTTAAGAAAGTTTCAAAAATATGAGATTTGTAATTAATGTAAGATTGCTATTACATGAAGTGAGACATTTAAAGATTTTAGTTTATATGTTGGTTATTCTCACGAAGACTCAATTTAAGCTAATATTGAAGGTCTTCTTAATTCTTTATATCCAATCTATATTGACAATATCAGTACTCAAGATCTTCTTTCGGAAGGAAATTTTCGCAAATTTCGTTATTGTTGTGAAAAATACAATAAGCATTGACAGGCTTTGGTGGGCTTCAGGTTATTTAGTAAAATATTGGCTTTGAACAATCCTATACTATTTCTCAAAAAAATTATTTTTTGCTTTTGAAAAAATCAATCAAATTATTGAGAGTAAAAAAAATTCAATTCAAAATGTCGAATACAATAGGGCTTCTTTTTAGTTTTCATTTAAAATCAATATTTCATTAAAGAATGAAAGTATCAAATTAAAAAAAATAACTTCATAACTACGTACGAAATTTGAATGTTTTGCAATATTACTTTTAATGAGCTGTGAAAAGATTTTGCTAATTAAAATGTTGTATTAGTTAAAGTATTTTCTTTTGAGTATCCTATAAATCAACTACAGCATCTCATAAAATCTAATCCATTAATGACACTGAAACTAATTATATTTTATGCGAGGAAAACTTTGGAACATTATTATAAATCCCGTCACAGTTATATAATTCTCTTAAATTCTCCTGAAATTATCAACGAAATCATTTTCGTGTTATGAAAATAGAGTAAAATAAATTAATTTGATTTTTTGTGTTAATAATTCCTACTGTTCACTAAAAACTATTATTTAATCATAAAAATGATTGCAATTAATTTGGAAAATCAGTCTTATGACATATTGTGAAAAGAAAAAGATTTTACTATTAAAATAACTCATTAAAATATTATTCACATTAAAATGAAGATTTAAGTTATTTTCTTTCACTTCTCTCTTTTATTCATGTGCTTTCACTTCTACTTTTATTGAAATAATATTAAATATTTCCATTAATCAAAGAAATATTTTGATGGACAATAATATCTTCATTTATAGGAAAAAAATTTCTTTAAAATAATTTTAGAAAATTTCTCGACAATACGTGATTTCTGTAAATGCAAAATTAGCAGGTATTCTAATTAAACTTCGAAATCGAAGCAAAAGCTGAAAATAAAACTTGCTTTTTTGCATCTATAATAGATCTTTTGTGTCGTGTTTTCGTATGAATTAGATGTAAAACAATTTTTTGTTTTTTAGACCATATTCTCAAATGAAAAGAAAAGCAGATGCAAAATAACTTTTGCTCAGAGACCGTAAACTTGAAGTACTGCACAAACCGCTAATGTATTGCATTACAGTTTTGCATATTATGTGCACTTAAGTTATTGCGTGAATTGAATTTCAATGACCAAACTATGTATTAATTTTAGCCTAACATAAAGTAGTAGAATAACAAATCTCATTATACAAGAAAGACGCTAAAGAATAATTAATAGTTTAACGAACATCTAACGAGAGCGCTTCAATTTATTCAACATAAATTATATCAATTTTGATTTGAAAGCAACATGATTTAGAATATTATTTATGAAGTTTTTACATCCAAAAATTCAATTTATCGAAAGTTTACTTTAATCGCAATGATTTAAACCGCCTCCAGAACACTATTCAATTTACGTCAGATTTATTTAAGTGTTCGTATTATGCATTTTACCTGTAGATTATGAGAATGTGTAAACATCTCTCAATATTTGAGCAAACTTTTCAAAACTAGGTTTGTTGAACATTATTGTAATTTACAAAAGAATTTTATATTCAACCTCGATTATATTTGCCTCATTTGTTTAGTGTTTTATTGATTTTTTCTTCCATTTTTCTCCCTTACAGACACACAGTATATGTAAAAATCAAATTTTAAAAACCAATCAATAATTATTCTTCAATTAAAGTCTAATCTAGTTATTATCAGAAGAAATCTAATGTAAATTAAGATTTGAGCTGATTCTGAAGACCATAAAAATTAAAGAATTTATGTTATTTTTAATAGCCAATTATCAAGCATTGAAACTATATAATTCATGTCAACTTAAAAGGAAATTTTTGAAAGTGTATTTTTGAATTTTTCATAGGGGTTAGAGTTTTATATTGAATATAGTAATTGATTTATGTTCGATTGACAGCAACAGATATACTAGTGATCAATCAATACTAGTGATAACTCTAAACCATTCGAGTGGCATAAGAAATCAATACAACGAATAAAGTTTATCGAGTCAACACTTTTTCAAAATACTTTCAAATATTTTCAATTCAATTTTAGGAAAATTTTATACACAAAATTCTGTATAAATTCTGTATAAATGGTGATTTTTCATAAATTTTTTTTAATATTATAGCTTTTATACGCAATATAAACAATTTACTCAGTTTTTCAAAATAATTCACCAAAATCTCGGCATTAAATTTAATAAAAGCAAAACCACTCACGAGTCAGTGAAATTGAATTTGTAGTATAAACACAAGAAAACAGTTTGTTGTCAATTAAATTGCATTTCAACCTTTTATAGTGTAATTTTGACCCATAAATATTTTTGCTATTTATTCACATATATTTAGTGCGCAGAAAAATAGAATATCGACTGAAAACTTTTGCACATGACTGCTCTTAATTAAATCTATTGAAAATGCAAAACTATTTTGTCAGATAACTTAATTAAATGGATTTTAAAAGTTAAAAAATAACATTCAATCTGAAAGAATTGAGAGCAAATGTAGTTTGGATTTACAGATCTCACTACAATTCAATTATTTAAGACAATTTCAAAGGATACCTAAACCCAAATTCAATATATAAATTAATAATTTTTAAATCTAATTCTTATTAGTCTTAAATTTTGAGAGCATTATTTTTGCTCACTTTTTAAAAGGTTCATTCAATTACATTGCATCAGATCTTCTAATTTTCAAAAGTGAGAAAACGATGAATTTTTCATTTCATGGTTCTTTTGAATTATATAAAAAGTCATTTTATTTTTTCAATTAAATAGAATTAAAAATCCCGAAAAACTATGATATGAGTACTAAATATGCCATAAACTGATAGCGTTTCCCATATTTATTAATTTATATTTTGCATCATTTACTTTGCTTCGCAATGAGAGAAAATTGAAAATCAATTTATTTTCATTTTGTGTGCAGTTGTGACTATAGTTACGTACAAATAAAACATTTAATTGTCATTGTCTTCGAATTATATTTTTCAATTAAAGTACAGAATCCTACGAAAGGAAATTGAATGTGTTTTTATACGAAAATTACAATTCTTAGTGACTCAAATACTTAATTTGATTTCAAATTTTGGTGAAACAAATGTCTTTTGACTGGTGCGAAATCTGAAAATTAGTACAGAAGTGAAGTTAAATTAATAAATTATAAATCAAATAAAAACAAAAGAAACATTGCTTCACAAACTAGTATTTCTCTTTGGTTTGAGCGCAAACTCATGGCTTGCGAGAGAATAAAGAACTTTGTAATAGAAATAGAGATAGAAAACATTCTTAATCTTTATTGATAAGCTCACAAAAAATATTCTCAGCTACTAAAGGAAAAATCCAGATTATTATGAAATATAGTCTGAGTATACATTTTAAATAAGAACAAATGCACACAAATATAATGAAATATTTGCGAAAAGACTAATTTTTTATTCATGTACTTCTTTGAAGCTGAGAATAACTTTATGCGACAGATGAAGTCTTAACACATATACTCACGTTTGGATAAAAAAAGTGTTCAAAAAATTATAATAAGTTGCATAAAAACAAATTTCAAACATTTCAAATTAAATGAAACTTTTCCCAAATGAAACGTTTTTAAATTAATACTAAATATTTGTTCAAAAAACTAAAATTTTTGGAAAAATACTGTATAAAATAAAAACAGCAAAATATTTTCTCCGACAATTGAATCAGAATTGACCACTTCTTATACATCGAATTGAATTAACCATTTATTGAATTGATTGAATAACAATTGTTATATTTATTATTTCTTCTATTTGTTATTAAATCAATGATTGTTTTGGAAACGAGGAAATTATTCCGATAAGTAAAACATAAAATATTGTAGAGCTGAGCATGTTTTGGTCATAACAAAGAAAGTTCAGTTCATTTAGGTTTTAAAATTGATGACTGGTTTTAAAGCGAATTATTTGGTTTGAATTCAATCTTTCCCTTAAAACGTGAGAGATTTGAAGCTATCATTGTTTTTATCGATTTAAATCTACAATAAAAGAGAATTGTGTTTCGATTGCAAAGATTTAGCATCATTTTATTCGATGGTTAGAACAAAACCTTGTTATTAATGAACTCAGACATAAATATCATATTTCAAAAGTGACACAAATAGAAAGAACAAAATTCAAATCAGACTTTTGTATTCTCTGATACAACATTAGTAGTATATCTGCAGAGCACAAACTTGTGTAATAAATGCTATAAAGAAAAGTTAGAATTTCTCGAAGCATAAAATTTTGTAATTTTGGGATATTTTTGATAATATTTATCAAAGAATTAGCGAGTATTGAACAAACTATAGCTAACAATCTATTATTCCAAAGTAATATTCTGTTGCCCTGCTGTATCTCAATACAGAATATTAACTTCGTATTATTTATTTAATATTGAATCTGAACTTTATTATGACAAATGGGTATAATAACTGAAAATTAAGATAAATCTTTTTCGTAAGAGACTTATTCTCTCAATGATTGGAAAAAAACATGTTTTGCGTCATTTCAAATCCAACAAAACAAGTTAGTATTTCACTTATGTTCATAAATGTATGCAAATAAGCCATCGAAACGCTGTCGACTAGATTTCATATTGCTCTTTATAAAGTGTAAAAAATTTTCAATTATTAGCATTGCCTGAAACTTTGTTCAATTATTATTCTGTTTATTGTTATTTCAATTTTGATGTAAATGTTTCAATGTTTAGAAATAAAATTTTGAAATACTGATTAACTTATATAACAAAATCGTTTGAATGATGTCAAAAATGATAAAAAGTGAAAGTGTTTCAGCGATAAAAAATCCACAATAACTAGAACTTTTAGTCAAATATATAAAAAGAATATTTTTTTCATTAATTCCAAATTAAGTTCGGGATAAGGTTTAAATACCATCGCAATGAGTTTCTTATAAGGATAAAAGCGTTAACAGAAATCTTTGAGGGATTTATTGATCTTTTGGTTGAGTGAGAATGTAGTGAATTGCTTGAATTTGTAGAGGTTTCACATTTGAATTATATAGTAATAAAATTATTGTGAAATTTCCACCTTCACTAATTCACATCAGAAAATTTGAAGTATTTCAAACATTGCCTGTTTTATGACGACCAGAGAGGGAATTCTCTCAGAACAAAATGAAAATTATTTTTATAATGGAAATTTTTAACATAATTGAGCTTTTTGGACCTTTAAACAAAAATTCATAGGTTTACCTCAAATGATAAGATTTAGGCCAAAAATGAGTCACCAAAATTTTGCTTTAATGCCATTTTGGTAAAATTTTTCAAAAACATATATTTTTATTTATCTACTTTTTTTATTTCGAAATTGTGAGAGGAAAAATGTCCTTTTAAAATAGTTTTTACAAATTAATAGTCTTCTAAGTTAGAGTAAAAGCGGTCAAATTATAATTAGCGAAATTGTGAGATCATTTTCAATTAAGTGAAAATGTAATGCATTTAATGAATGAAAGTTTTATTCATTTGCATTACCACTTTGTCTTTGTGTTCAACAATAATAACAATTACGCGACATTTAATTGTATGAATTACTTTTGAACAGTATTTTGCTATAAATAATTGAGAAAATTTAGCCATTGTTGAAAAAGTAATAGTTTATTTTAAAAGCATTCTTTGTTTAATTAAATATTTGAAATCCTTTCGGTTAATAAAAAATATATAAATTATGACTATACTTGAAAAATTGGTTCACTAGAGCAAAAACAAAGTCCGTTAAAAATATTCTCATTGAAAATCATTAGTTCGGTAGCTTGGCATCTGCTCACTTTTCGGAAAATTATTCCTGTTCAGGTTATCTCGTTCTAATGATACCGATCTCATGTCGTTATCACGTACAGGGATCGAGTCTGTAGCCGTTCAGGCAGAAAGACAAACAAACAGACTAGTGTTGTATCAGTTCGGGTTTTTTCATTTCTATTCAGTTTCTATTCAGTTTTTTTGAGCCAATTTCGTGTCAGTTTCTATTTAGTTTCAGTTAATGATTCAACACTACTGTTTTGACTATAGAAGCGTTGAATTTTTTTAATAAATGTTGTATTTTATTACAATTTCGTGACTTTATGAAGATCTCCATTATATTCAGTTTCTATTCAGTTTCTATTCGGTTCTCTAAAAGATTTTCATTTCTATTCAGTTTCAGTTAACTGAAACAACACTAAAACAGACTTTTGGATATTATTATATTATTAGATTCTATAAGTTATTTACTTGTATAATATCTATAATAATATCTGAAATTTGAGACGCGTTAGATGTGAACGAAAGTATTAATATGTAGTTTTATCGCATACACCAGTCTTTAAACGATGACTTAGCTTACAGTGTGAAACACTGGTATCGATTAAAGACCTAACTTAACAAAATCCTTTTTTGAACTAAGGCTGAACAAAATAGTTTTAAATTTATCTCTTCAAAGGATTTCAGATTTAAGCAATTAGTTTATATTTGATTGTACAAAAGAGCCTGTTTTTGTTTAAATGAATGAGTGTTAGTATTGATTTTCTATCCAAGTTATCTCTTTGCGAAAAGTATTTTGAATTACAAAATAAAGTTCTGATTTTTTTTGCATCGGATAGTATATATACCTGCGAACATATATCTTAATTCAGAAGGGGATTATTTTTATGTCATTCAGATAAAAGAATACTTCATTGTTCATTCTAATCAAAGATAATGGCCAAATTCACGCCTATTTTTTCGAAACCCATTCTTTCGAAACCCACTTTTTCGAAACCCTTTTGTAATTGAGTTAGAATTTCAAGTTTAACTCAATAATATTTGAGAATTGTTTTTGAAAGAATGGGTTTCGAAAAATTGAATCAGAGCCGAAAAAAGTGCCAATGATCTTTGACGTCTTAGAATTTTTATTTATTTATAATATTTGACTATAAAATTGACTGTAACTAATTGTTCAGTTGTATAGTATATATCAATACAAATACTCAATAGGATATCATTGTTATAAGCATTAAAACTTAAAAATTATTTTGAGAAATAAATTGAAGTTAATTGACTAAATCTCAATTAAAAATCAAAAAAGAATTTCATAATGATCAAAGTTGATTGGTACTCTATTCTTGTATTATTCTATTTGATTATTATCTACTATTAAAATGAACAATCAATTCCTTTTTAGTAAATTAATGATTAAATAGAAAATAGTGATTTTTGAACTTTAGAAGAAATCATAAGAAGTTTCTAAAGAAATCAGAAGTTATACTAAAAGCGAAATTTGAATTGAAAGCCGAATTATTGATATAAATAAAATGATTCTTCAAGTTTCGAATTAAGTCAACCATTTCTTCCATTATTCATTCCAACACTAATTTAATTTTGAGTGAAATCAATGACAAATTCAATATTAAACAATCATCGATAGTACAAATATAGTCTTACACAACACCAGAACTGGTCCTGTACTATACACACGTCCATACACACTATCACACATTGAACATTTAACTTAGAAAGTTATACGAAGTAGTATTCACACAAATCAAAGGTATTTGAAGATCAGACAATTAAATGTAAAAGTTAGTCGATTTTAAGCACTCACAACAATTACTTCAATTATAAACTTATGTTTTAATTGCAAATAAAGTTATTGTTAATGTCACCCTAATTTTCCAAATACTACCCACTATACCCCCCATTGGCCACCTCTGGTATTAAAACAACTAAAAAATCATCAAGCTTTCTCTTGTGTAATCAAATTCAAACATTTAGACTCTATTTTTCTGGGAAAGGAAATCGTGAGGAGTGAAATTTGGGGGAAATGGACTATAATCGGCTTAGGGGTGAATCAAACTAATATTATCATCACTGATCCAAAAGCATTAAGTGGTCAATAACAGTAAACATTTTTATATTTAATACTTTAATAACTATTTTCATATACATTTACTTTTCTATCCTAAACTATCATACTAAGACTTATCAATATAAGCTAAGTAAAAATTGAACATATTCAAGTCTGAGAAGGGAAGCCGTTCAGGTGAGAATCGATTTCATTTAAATTATTTTAATGAATCGGAAGGACAATTCCACTTTAGAAAAATATGAAAATTTTGAGCAGATGGCCTTAATTAGCATGTTTAATTGATTTTTGTAAACTTGACTTACAAGCTGTATCTCCGAAATAATTGATGAATGCCTGAATAATGAACCTTATTTCGATTTTGCTAATGCTAGATCGTACTTGAGGAATTGTTATAAAAATATTTTTGAAATGAATTTGGAGAAAAACATGAATTTTTTCAGAGTCCTATAACGTAAATCAAGTTTTCAAAAATCAATTAAACATGCTAATCAAGGCCATCTTCCCAAAATTTTTATATTTTTCTAAAGTCGACTGATTGTCCTTCCGATTCATTAAAATAATTTAAATGAAATCGATTCTCACCGAAACGGCTTCCCTTCTGAGTGTGAACTCGCGCTGCAGAAATATCATACCCTTCATTGAAATAAAAATCGAAAATTGCGTCAAATATTAACAATGAATACATTATCCGTTAAATAGTGAAAAGGAGTGATTACAGAGAGACAGTACGGCTGTGGAGAAGAGACTCATTGAAATTTAACTATGAATTTACTGTGCATTTTTATCCTTACGCATCAGAGATCAATCCCGGATTCAGGCACAAGTACTTGACGAAAATCGTACAAATCTATAATATATGTTTATGGTATGAACACTGGTATGAACAAGAGTTGAAAACTCAATATTAGTAACAGAATTGATTCAATCGAATCAGTTGATGAAAAAATAAATTGAATCTTCCATTGAATTCCACATTTATTCTTGAATAGAGATTCTAGAAAATAATCTGGAATTTGAAAGAACTTCATTCATAATAATTAAATAAAAGAGAATAACCGAAAAATGAGGAAAAGAAATTCTAGAAAATCATATATAAATAGACGCTTTTCTCAGTAATTCTATTTCAAATTATAATAAATACGAACAAATTCATCCCAATTAAATATGAAAAGGTCTCATTCTTTTTGATACTATTTGTAAACTCCATTTCCTAATTTCAAGATAACAAAAACTGATGCATTCTTTTAGTCGTTTGATATTCAGATTATATACAAAATATTAGAACAAATCCATAAAACTATTAACGCTCTAAAAATGTCCACAAATTGTAATAAAATGCATCTAAAATATACATCAAAAACAAATTCATTTCAAATGATTTTTTATAGTGTGTTGTGTAAAATAATTCTCAGATTCATTGATTCTTGATTTGTGTTAATGAATTTGCAATAAAAAAGTTATTCTTAATTTCATTTCTGATAATTATATTAATTTTTCTCAGTTTAAGTATGAAATGTACTGCAGTATTGACTGTTATTTATAAGCTTTCGCCAGACACTCAAATACAGATAATTAGTTGCAAAGCTCAGGCTATAAAATGCCAGTCCAAAAATTAATGTTTCAAATACAAGAATATAAGAGGGAATTCATTTTTTTCATTATATATTTTCATTTGTTGAATGTATAGATTTATATTTTTTAGTGCAGATAAAAAACAAATTTGGTAAAGTAAGAGTTTATAGAATATATGCTTTTCTCAAGTAGTGATATCCTAGTATAAGACGATATTGAATGAAGCATAAACATGAACGTCATCTTATTAGAGAGCATAAAAGGAGAGAGAGAGAGAGAGAGAGAGAGAGAGAGAGAGAGAGAGAGAGAGAGAGAGAATCTTATGTGCATTACTTTTTATATGGCATAATACCCATACCTATATATGATGTAAAGCAACCTTGTTATAGGTTAGTGAGTACTCTTGAGTTTGCTTGCAATGTAAACAACAGATAGATAGCACATAATATGGTATCTTTAGTCTAAGCATATAAAACTGCATCTTATAATATGTATCGCTATCTAAAGTTTTCTTATGTAGATTAACTAAATTCTATTCAGAATAAACTAAACTCTAACAAAACTTTGTTGATTATTTTGTTCGAATGCATAACCAATTCACTGCTACCTCACACTATTCTAACATTATATACTGTACTAAATCCATGAAATAAAACTGAGAACATTTTTATTTACACTAGAAATATATTGAGATTTAATGCTTTGCGTTTCAGTGCTGTTAATACTGATAATGCAAAGTATTCCTTATAGTCTTTATTCTTAAAATCATTCAAATGTACTCGAAATGTTATTTTTACTTTTTTAACCAGAAATCATATAATTGAATTTTAGTTCCATTAATATTAAATTTATGCTTTGAATTGCGCTCGAAGTTAAAATTTAAATCAAATAAGTTATTTTTTTACAGAAGTGAACTTATTCTCAAAATATGCAAATTTAATGCGAAAATTTATAATAATTATAAAAATATTATTGCTATATATAATCTTTATTACGATGATTTAGCAAATTCGCCTAATTATCATATTG
>JAQFXV010001265.1:0-14329 GCA_034694065.1 Camisia spinifer
AGTCATTAATTATTTCTATTTAAGCCTTAATTTAAACATTAATTTAATCGATTTATTTATTTAGTGAACTATAGATAAAGTTTTTAATTCATAAAACCATAATAAGGTTCCCTATTATATCATTCCTTAAGTTATAATTTTCAAATGATCATAAATGAAGACACTTTTGCGGTATTTAAATTAAAAAATACTCAAATTCAATATTCGACAAAAAAAACTGATATTTTCGGTTGAATAAAATGGATTTTTGATGAAAATAATTATCAAGACTAGTAAGTCTTCAAATTCTAAATTTGATTTAAATATAAGATGAAACAATTGAACTTAATCATAGCTGGTTTTTCAATGTTTAATTCCTATAAATTATATGTTTCATCTGTTAGAATAGACATAAATTGAGAAATTCATCAAACTGTTCATCATTTGTTTGAATGCATAAATCCTGTGAGTTCTTATCGAATGTGAATTGAAGTAAATTCTAATCTTTGCTAAACAACAGTTGAGTTTTTGGAGTACAATCTTTTCTCAAATAAAAAGCTTAAAATTTCTATAGATTGAAATTCAATTTAACTTTAAAATATGCCTTATTTTTAGCACTCGAGCACTTAAATCAGATGAAATATTTTTTGAGTAAGTTATATTCGATTCTTCAGAAAATTATTTAAATAATATGTTTTCATTAATTCTGAATACTGAACATCGAATTTTTTCACCGAAATAATTGCAAATTCTCACAACTTTCATGATTGGCCACAATATTTGCTACAAAAATGATCTTTATTTGATTCGCTTCATTAGTGTTGATATTAAAACATTTGATTTATTGAAGTTGAATTAGACTTGAAATTGATCAGTAATGAGTTTTTCTATGAAATTATTGAGTGAGTAGTTTTAATTAAAGTTGAATTAATTGAGTAAATTTGCGAACATAGTAAAGTATAATTATATTTATTGATTTTTATTATAAGTCTAACAGAAGAGGACAATGTCGACCATAATTTTCGTTATTTTTAACATAGTTTCGTTCAACTCAATTGAAAAATTTTCGTTTCTGTCAAGTTTAATCTTATGTTTGATCACTCCTAAGGACGAAATCAGCTAAACTGAATCATGTGAGGGTTACATAAAGTAAAGACGAAAAAATAAATATATATTGTATTGAGAAAAAAGAAAAGTCAACTTAAGCAGGATGTTTGAAATAAGCTATATATGAAAAATAGATTCAGCACAAAAATAGTATGATTTAAACTCAATATAGATAATAGAAAACTTTTGCTTTTGCTTATAGTGTTATTTCGATCTGCGATGAATTTTCAATGATGAAGAAAATGAAGTCTTTTTAAAGTTTTTAAACTAAACTTTTTTGAACTTAATATATTGTTTCTTTAGATTTGGATTAAACTCATTAATTGAAAGGGAATTGAACAACAGGTGTGAAAGGAGTGTCGATCACTTTATTTTGATGGAAAACTTTTGATTGACTATTAACTTGAAAATAAGAAATAAAGAACTTAATCTTGTATTGAATTCTTTTTACTTGATTTGCATCTCATTCTCTCTTTCACAGCACGAAATTACAGCTCAACATTAACATAGTGTCATTTACAGCAGTTTCCATTGTGTAGCGCGGCGTTAATGCAATTTCTAAAAAGGCAAATCATCATCATTTTGGTTGAGTTATATGCAAAAATGCTTTTCTCTTTAAATTGATTTAAGGCCTGACTCAAGGCATCTAATTTTGTCTCTATTCAATGCAGTCACTTTCACTCTCATTGAAACCCTCAAAGCTAAGACCCTAACTTACACCACATTATAACTATGTGTATATGAATATTAACTTACCTTATATTATAATATTTTTGATGGTAAGTTAGAATGGAGTTATGGAGTGAATTACACTCATATTTTCATTTTAAAGTCTCTAATATTTTACAAATTATACCTAAAGTGATGCAAAACTACAGCAAATATTAAACGCATAATAAGCAAAACTGCCAAATCTGTGTTTGGAGTTCACTTTTCTGTAAATTTATTATAAATTATATTTTACTCTTTGTGATGATTTAAAGAGGAAATTATTGTTATTATAGGAAAATGTCATTAGGAATTGAATTGCATGAGTAAAGAGTGCATACCTTTATATTAGTTGGTGGGCTGATTGTCTTTAATAATTATGATGCTGTGTAACAATTTGGTCTATAGTTAAAGGACATGACAACAAAGTTTGGTGTCGTGCATGAATAGTTACTCCTACAGTCTTTCTATGCTTTTTGGTTTTTCCTGTTTTCTAACTGTGTTATGGGATTTAGAGTTAGTGCATAGCAAGTGATGGCACGCAATCTGTAACCAACAGCAAAACGTAGACATATTTGTTGGCATACAATATACAATTCCTGTTAATGGTTGAAACAATGCATTTCGTATAGTGTACTAAAAGATTATTATTACAACCCTAAGTCACAAATATCCTCTACTCTACTACGGAATTGAATGCTCTGCAGAGATACTAAAGCTAACTTTGATGCCCGATAAATATTATTACATTTACTTTTCATACACGCAATGGACTAAACTTTTCTCGCTTGAAAACAAACTAAAGTAGATAAAAACTTTCGATTTAGCAACGCGTCGAAGGAAGACAACATTTTGAGTTATCTTCCGCACTAAGTTGGACATGAACTCAATCCATTTACTTCGGAAATGGTTTGTCCAAACTTGCATTGAACAAAAAATATCACTCAAGTTATCATTATATGCTTCTTATCTGCTCTCTCTCTCTCTCTCTCTCTCTCTCTCTCTCTCCGCATATCATAATAAAGCAATGAGTTTATAAATAGACGAAAATACTAGTTATAATTTATTTGTTTATTCCCCTGCTATTAATAAAAGAGTCGTGCCTTAAGGTTTTGATAGTTATTAACTTAATTATGCAGTTCTGTGTGAACCTTATATTAAGGTAAGGCCACTAAATTCAACATGTTTTGGTGCAAATGTAAATCAAGTCAATAAAACTGAACTAAACTTAATAAAATAGAATTAGCAGATCATCATTTCTACTCCTGAAAAAAAACTTTTCATTTGTTAACGAGAGTGTGCACTGAAGTCAGTAATTAGATTTAATTCAATTAGCTATGAATAAATAATTTGAGTTTTAGTTTAATTTATATTCACATTCATGTTGCAAAAGAAAAGTTTCATTCATAATACAAGCGAAACAATGATATTTTTAAAAAAAAATTAATCAATGGTTATCAATATTTCATATTTAATTCATTTAACATAATCTTTATTAAGTTAAGTCAAAAGATTTTTCCCGAAAACAAACTTAATTTGAATATCATTTAATATTTTATTCAACCGCATAACAGAAATGCAATAATTTTGTTATATGTTAAGAATCAAGTCATATAATGGGAGGGGAAATAATTGCATAGAGTTTTGCCACCAAACAGAGAAAGTAAGGGTGAATTTCGGAGATGGAAAATGGAAGTATTGTTTAATTCCAAGAAATTCTAAGATCTCTTGAATACAAGAATTACTCGATTTAATCGAATTCTCACAAGAGAAATAAATCCGTGATTTATACGTTCATGTTTATTATTGCAACAAATCTAATGGACATTTTTTATCTTAATTGCAGCAATTTTTTATTCTTTGCAACAGCTTATGGGATAATTTCCATTCGGATGGATTCTTATGGCTTTTCTCACATGTTTCATCCCTTAAGATTTTTTAGTGAGCAAAGCAGACCTGTTGTGTTGATATAGTGCATGCTTTATAGCCAGCATAAAGGTGTCCGCCTGTGGCCTTTCATTTCGATATTTATTATTATTGCACAGAATACTTATCGATTTTGTTTAAGAGTTGCCGAAAGCGATGGCAGTTCACAGACATCAACCATATATTCTTTTTCGATGCATTCATGAACTAGAAATTGAGTGAATAACATGTGTCTTCTTAACGAAAAATATATTGCTTTGCGTTTCATGAATATTATGAGATTCTGATCAAAGAATATGCGTTAAAGATATCAAACTCTGGCCACTAGTTGTCGAAAATTGCGATTTATTCCTTCCTATCTATCTCTTTAAAGTGGACTATAATAATGAAGTGCCTGACCATAAACTTTTTGGTCCACTAAACTTACAGTGACTATTGTATAGAAAACTTATTATTTAAAAGCCCAAACAGGATGTAATGGTCGGATCAGTCTTAGATTCAAATGCAACGGAAACGATCGCCGGAGACAGAATCGTTTCGGGCTTTGAATTGCGGAATTGTGTGTCGACTCAGTTTGGCTCATGTTTTACTATAAGCCAGTCATTGAATTCAATGAATTCCCTCTTTCATTAACATTTCACGCAAAAATCAAACGAAAAAACATTGATATTTACAGAAAGCATTGCCAATAATACGGTTAACAACAAAAGCAAAACTTCTTTCTATTATATTATAGTAAAAATCAATAATTCATTGAATATATTAAATGGATTTAAATTTCCCTCTTTTAAGTCATAGAAATAAATGTTTTATTAATACAATTGAGTTTTCGTTATCAATTCCCATTCTCTTTAAACTTATTCTCAATTATTGATAACATTTATGAAATTAAGATTTCAAAAAAGTTGAATGTTTTTAATCAAAGAAATATATTATATTCAATCTCAAAAAACAACCATCAAATGATTTGAAATTTTAATTTTCAGGCACAATAAAGTTTCTTCAAATCAGAGTCAGCTTTGTATGAATAATTTCTTGGTATTATTGCTTTACTGAATAATTGAAAATAATTAGTTTAAATGCTATAGAAGTAACTGTAGAAAATGGTAATATAAATGCGTAAATTCTATTATTTTGCGAATACTCGTTATAATCAACTTGTTAAAAATGTAACTCTCTATAACTTGACATATATGGCTAAAAACATGAGTCTCTATTCATAAAAAAAATTCATGGCTTTCTTTAAAAAATAGTGCAAAGGCAAGCCATCAATTGTGATGACAGTTACACAAAAAAATACTACAACTTTAGATCAATGGAAATTTTTTCAAGAGGAACTATAGTCACTGAAGTGACCGGCTATGCATTTTTCTATGAGAACATTGTAGAAAATTCTGTTTTTCATGTTATCTGATTTTACTTATGACTTATATCAATGATATGAGGCGAATATCGCCAACTTTTTTAAACTAAATTATGTGAAATATTATTTCTTTGTTGTTTTAGAAATTTAAGGCAACAGTTATTGATCATAATTTAAATAAAATTCTGAAGATATTGAAAAAGATAAAGAAAAATTTGGGATATTTTTCAAGAATATTCACCAACAATTGATTTGGCAAAAGCTGAATTAATAATTAATTCTTAAACTAACTTAAAATTGCATTTGAATCGAAGTGATGCAAGTACTCAAAAATTTGCCAAACAGTTAGTATTAACTTCAGTGCCGTAACTACAGGAGGTACCACTTCCAGAGTTATTTAAGCAATCATGTGTTGAACTATCTGCAGCTCGAATAAAGCTTAAAATTGAAATTTTTTTCAACCAAAATGGGTTTAATTTTTCAATTCTGGTTCAAAATGTATTAAAATTCGGATTATTATAGTTTTTAGCACAAATTTCAATCATTAATTCATTAAATTAGTCTTTTTCGACATTTTTCATTTCAATAACATTTAATCCCAATAATTAGCAATTGATAACTTACTCATAAACAATAGACTGCTGTAAAAGTATTTGTTAAGACAACAATTGTCAACTGTTGTTTGGTATGATGGTTGATGAGTTTTGGATACCTTTTAAACATTAAGAATTGACGGTATTCCAGATTTTTCTGAGAAGTCAACTTTAAATTTCTGTAAAGATTCTTTTGAAAATTATTTATTCTATTATTTTTCTCTAATTGTGTGTCGTAAAGTGATAGGGATTTCTGACATTTTATTTGACATCTATTTCTGTCTCAAGATTTTGACTGAATTGAATCGATATATAATACTATTGTAGTATAAGTTATCGATATTAAGTATCTCTACTGAAAAGAATTTAATTTTTCCTAAATCACTAGTGAAATCCTAGTGATGGCACAGATTTACTTCGTAAGCATTTAGTGAAAATTCTCAAAAAATTCAAGAGACTTAAATCAATATCAATTGAATTGCAAGGCAATGATTAGAATTATATTTGTATTTTAATATTTTTTATAATTTGAATATTAAAATATAATATAATTGATGAACACTAATTATTAGGGGCTTTTTAACTCTCTGCGAAATCAAGTAAAATAAATAAATACTCTAATCAATTATCGAAAAATTATTTATATCTACTGACATATTGATAAGTTAATTGAATAAGGATTTATATTTATATTTTTACATAAAATCATTTCAGTGGGGTTTGTGACCCAACGAGTATCTATACTTTAATACTATAAATTAATTGAATTATTTACTGTATAATTTCATTGCTCAAAATGGAATTTTATAAATTTTATTGATTTTTTCAAGAGTTGTGCATTAAATTTATTCATTTGAATGCAAGGGTAAGTTAGTTACTAAAGCTTATGCTTTTTCTGTGCAGTGAGTTATAAATTACATTAAGTATATTGTCTTAATTTTTTTCTGGAGGATAACTTTTATGGCAGTAAAAGTTAATGATACTGTTATCACTTCTGAACATTAAAAAGGGTCATAAGAAATAATATTTAGGAGAGCAAAGCATTAACAAAAGATCTTAGACAATAGTGGCCAAAGACATAGAGATGGTTAGAGAATAGTAACATAGCAGCCGTATTTATGGTTGGTTGCATTCACTTGGTTTTGCTTTAGCTGTGCTCCGTTTCTCACCAATGAATCCGTCAGCAACCGGTGGGCCGCAAACTGAAACGCATACAGACTTCTAAGTTCATCAACAAAACTCTAAGTACTCTAAGACCTAATGTTCTACAGATTGATGAGTTCGCTTCACTGACTTGAATGTTACTCTAGAAAAATAAGAGCCCAAAAATAGAAGGCCATACAAAACACCATATTCTCGATAATATACACGATAATGAATTAGAAATTAGTTTCTTATCAAATACATTGTACAGTAATATATAAATAAATAAATAAATTATAATTTGTTATTATATTTTTTACATTTACTTATAAGTTGTCCACTGAATTGATGATTTATTTATATTTTTTGGAAAATAATAATCTACTCTGTTTGGCATATCTTTTGTTAGAAATGATGTAAGTATGAACATATTGGCCAAACTTTGAAGTCAGTCAGTGAACAAACAACAATTATTAATATCCTAAATGCCTGTCCTGTCACTTACAAGTTAGTGCTGATTGACCTCACGTTTTACTACATCTACTATTATGAAAGGCGAATACACTGTGAGATTCTTTGATTGTAGTTAAAGACTATTTCAGCGTAATAGAAGTGATGTATGTTTGCGAATGAGTGTTTAGACTGATATTCGTCTTTGGTTGAACTTGCTATATTAACATCATCAACTTCTTTGAATGAAAAACTCTATTTCTTTCTCTCATCGCTTTGTTCTATGTACTCATTGTGTTCATCGAGTTGTTGCAAAACCGACTCAACGATTGTTATTTGTGAATCTTTCGATCTGAACAGAAAAGCGAAAGAGAAAAAGAGAGACAATAGAGGAGAAAAAGAGAGCGCATAAAAAACATTAATGCCAGCTCGACATTCGCTTGCTTGCGCTGATGGCCAAAAATATATCTGTTTAAATCGATGTTATCAAATTTCGAATCGGCGTCACTGGTTTGAAATAAATCTTTTCTGGTTCAACAAGTGACAAAAAGGCTCACTCACTATCAGACTGACAGCAAAAGTTGAGCATTGATTTCGGGAGAGGGAGAGAGAGAGAGAGAGAGAGAGAGAGAGAGATCGTCGACACACAGGGAAAATATTAAATTGACTCTCAATCTAAGCGCAATGTTAAGCACAGTAAAGCAAAGTCATAGTTGCAGTGTTGGTAACGTCAGAAGCAGAGCAATAATTCATATTCGGAGAATCATTCATTTGTAAACACTGGCATTTTTCTTACTTAACTACCAAAAGATCCATTTGAGGGATTGCTTTATAACACTGGTTGCTGTCTCACGAGAGTCGTTGCGACCAATGATAACAAGCTTTTAATAGTATGCTCTCACGAGTATTTCACTACAAAACGAAGAGTTGGAATAACAGTTGCAAATAGATGTGGAGTCGAAAGATCTAAAGCGTGTCTTTTACTTGAAATGCTTCACAAAGCAGTCATACAACGTTTGGTCAAACCTTCTCTACTCTTATCATTATTGAGAAACTTATGCTCTAATACTACTGATGCAGTGCCATGAGATTTGTGACTTTCTTGTCCACAATACCTACAAAATAGCTTTTAACTCACTTTACTCTCTTCTCAAAGCAAACGAATACTTGCTTACAAAATAGCAAACTCTACAAAAAAGTTTCTGAGAAAAACTTCTATCGATTGAATACTATTTTTAGATTTATTATTATTTTAACTCATAAAAAAGATAAACCAGTTTAATTCGAGTCTCTGATCGGGGGAAAAAATCATTTTATCGTTTATTTATCGAAATATTTTTAGCCATATAATAGAACTGTAGTTTCTATTGTAAACTGATTTCTAGCTCAAGAATTCCGAATTCGAATTCCTTTTGAATAGTTTCGGTTTATAGATTCCTCAAAATTTAGGTGTGGATAAAAAATGTCGGATTTATTCAACAATTTTTTGAATTTTTGTATTTAAATTTGTTTTGAAAATGTTGTATTTTTGGGCTAAATTGAAAAAAATCGTAAATTGAATTGAAATTGAAGAAATAGTGTGCAATTTGGCTTGAAATTATTTGAATCACCGTTCACCGAATCACCGAAAATCATTCATTTTCGTAGTTCATTGAATAGAAAATTTCATTATATTATTAGACTTCCCAAAATTCTGTAAGGTCTCAGTCCTTATCTTTGATAAACACAGGTTAAATTGTATGTAAACTTATTTAAACAATATGAATAACTTACTTTACAAATATAATTACTATTTCGGAGTCTGAGTATCAAACTTTTAAAGAGATTAAAGAATACGATTCTATTATATACTCTTCATTGAGGGAACTTTCTGTGAATAGACATTAATAATGTTTTAAAATTCAAATCTTACCTGATTTGTATTTAAATAGTGTTCTAAAGCTAAAAGAAAAATTGTAATGCAAGCGATAACGCATTGAATTGAAAACTGTTGAAAGAGATTGAACTTTATTGCTCAGTTCTATCACTTTCGACGTTTTCTGAATTCATAATATGGTAATCAGAAAAAATATCCTAAAACAAAAATACTTCAATATATTTTACTAATGCGTTATAAGAATATGAATTTCAAAAGTTTTAATAACAGACTTCGAGAGCTTTAGAAATAGCAGTTTCTTTGAAGAAAAGATTAAACTTAGTTTTTATACGAACTCAAAGTGATTGATTGTTCTTAATTTAATCAATAATCACAAAGAGTTGATTTTAACGCAATATAACTGACATTATTATTCATAAGTTACTAATCAAAACAATTACTACTTTTACCGAATTGAATAAATTTATCGAAATATATTTCGAACTTTAATTGAATATATAAATGATCTATGAATCGACTGAAATCAGGTTTATGTGAAAATGATTTTACAGTTGGCTTTAAAGTTAGACAGCTATCGGCCATGAATACTATTAATGCAAGTATGCATACATATAATAAATTTGATATACATTTAGTAATATATAATTATGTATTACTCTTCTAGAAGTATAAAATACAGCATAAGTTATTCCTTTTGCTGTATTGCGAAAGGAATACTTCTTAAAATAGATAAATTTAATTTTTTATTAAAATCGAAAACCACATAACCTGACGCTTATATAAAGATGCGTTGCATATAATAACATAAAAATTTGAAATGCATTTGATATTGAATTATTTAGATGCCTGTGAGACTAGATGTGGATTTTGAAAAATGTTTTTCAAGCAATAGAGAAGTATTACATAAGCGAAGTATGTTGTGTACTGTGAGTTGAATTGTGAATATATCGTAATATATGAAATGCAGCCAATATTTAACTAACAAATCTCATAAAAGCAATTGGATTGCGTTGTGTGACAATAGGTCAAAAGCAGTGAATTTAATATTGCATTTCATGATACATCCATACAACTAATGGCTTTATCCAATATTAAACATTTATCGCTCATAAATGCAACCGTTATGGCTATGGCATCGCTGGGATATAATTTGATGTCCATTACTATTGCGATTGATTGCTGTGTTATGCAAAACAAAACATTCAAAACATGGTCTTTTATTCTGAATGCATTCCAACTAAACGTGAAATGTTTTAGTTCTAATGAATTTTATAGCTAATTGGGTTGTGATAAATGTAATTTAAATAATTAGTGGCTAAAAGACTAAATCGAATAATCGCATGAATTACTTATTTTCATCTCTAATTCAAAGTTTCTTTTTCTCAGAAAACTTTCGTTATTTGATGAAAATTCTCGAGTGATTAGAGAATGGAATGCAAAAGTGAAAGTTTTAGGTCAACACTAATATATCAACAGTTAAAAAGAAAGCGAAGTAATCATAATTAGAGCAAATAAGAGTTGGAGCGCGTGGTCTGATTGCTACCAATGTTACGAGAAGAGAATCGTAAATCAAGTGTGTGTACCACTGAAAGAGAGCACTTGTTTGTAGTGAACAGTCTGTAATACTCTAATACTCTGCTCTTCTCTATTGTAACTATAGTGAGATGAGATGTGAGACTTTACTAGCAATGGAAGAGATGCCAAACTAGAAAATACTAGAGTAAAAGCAATGTCTAACTTAGGGGTAACTTAAACAACGCAACATGATATAGCAGTTAACTAAACAAGTCTGCTTTCGAACCACAAGTCTCACTCATTAATCTAAAACCAATTGGGATTTTGCCATTGCTTTGCAATGTAGGCCTCAATTGCAACCATGAATATGGTCAACAAATTCACGTACAGACCATCTCTCTAATATTGGCTAAACTTTGCTCTCTTTATTGTCGCTGACATTTATCGTGTTACACTAACTAACGATAATTTTTCTCTTCTAATTTCACTCAAGTATTAGTTCACTTCTGCTCTAACTTTTTTTCGATAGAACTAAACAAGTCTACGATTTTCAATATAACAATCTTCCAAAGATTTGGGGAAAAATTATGCCTAAAATAAGTATTGGTTTTTGTAGCACGTGTTACACATTCTCTCAAATGTTACTTTAAAAATGAGAAAAACAAGTTTGCTCTCAAACTGATATTTTTCTTCGATATGAAAAGAATATCTTAAGTTTACTTATACTCCGTATTTGATGGATGGAGTGTTTTATGAGATTGCGTTACAGATGCTCTTCAGTTAACTTTCCAAAATCGATATAAGAAAGTAATTCTCGAATATTCTTTGTTTTTAAGTGGCTTTCATTTCATGCTTAATTGTTGATAGAAGTCAATTGCCAGAGCATTCAGTCTCAACTGAATAAGCTATTAATGCAATTCCCATTAGTTAGTTGTGCTCTAAGAAGTGAAGAGCAATGAATAAATCTCCATAAACGACAAAAGTAAATACTGGCCGAGTTTATTGGCTTTATTCAAATTAGTGTTTGGCATCATCTCTACTCAACTCTAGATTCTATCGATTCAACAATGTTTTTAAAATTCAATCTTTCATTTGTTCGAGAAATTAACTTTTTAAGATTAAATTTGATTATGAATAAAATAATAATATTTTACGATAAATAATATCACTTTATGAATAAGCAAAAATCGATAAGTATTTGAAGAAAGAAACCTAGAGTATAAACAGACTTATATAATATATTTCTGCTTCAGGTATTAGACATGTTTCAGGTTTTATTAAATTTGAGTGAATACGAGTGCAACAACTCGTGGATGAGTTGGCGTATTAAACATCCTCACACTTGTCACTTGTCTGTTGAGAAATTTTACATTTTCACACAAAAGACAAAAAATTGAATTTGTTTTCTCTTTAAAAATTAAATTTTGTATAATTTTCATCAAATATTCATTAAATTTGAAATCTTCATTTCAGTTCTAGAGCATGGATAGAGTAAATGAATTTTATATCTTGTGAACTAATGGTATAGTTGAGGTTCAGTTGATCTCATAAGCAATTTTGATAAGACTTAGTATTTTTGATGCTTAATGTTTAGATACGTCTCTTTTAGCAGTCTCTGTATAGTCGGGACATAAAATCCGATTTTGAACCTATTTTGTAGTTTTTGATAAGACTTCTTTTTTATGAGTCTTTTTAAATTTGAATCTAATGAAAATTATAACTAATCAATGATTAAAATATTGAGTCCATGAGTTTTTATTAGATTCAAATATTGGTGAAGACTTATCGAAAAGATAAGAAGTCTTAACAAAAATTACTAAAGAGTTTCAGATTCTGATTTCATGCCCCGACTATACTGCATATAACTGAAAAGCCACTTCTCTGTAAGGCTTAAGAGTTACACTTATGATATACAGTTCGTATTTTACAACTTGTTCTTATTTATTAAAATTTTTGAAAGACTGAAAAAAGTGTCCTTAATCTACAAAATAATTTCTATATTTATTAAAATAACTAATGCGGGCATAAATAAATTTCGATTATATTTCAACTTAAAATTCAACTGTTGAATGACTTTAAATCTAATCAATTAATATATTTGTCATGAAATAAATGATTCCATTAATTCATGCATAAACTCAAATCAAAATCGAATAAAATAATAAATATTCAATACTTTAATATGAAATATCTTTGAAGAACTGATAAACTGATTCTTCTGTATTATAATTTGTTGAATTAATACAAGTATGAAATGGAAATTCAAATCAAACTGAGATCGAGAAAGCCGTTATCGCTATTTTTAGTTTTAGTAAACTCTGTTATAACTCATATAAATTCCGCCTTTTTCTCGTGGGATTTCAATGATTAGTTTAGCTGTTCAGACATATTCTTTGCAATGATTAATCTTATGGAATATAAAACATTTACTATCCAGCTGTTGCCTCACTAAAAATACTCATTCAACAAGAGAAGTCTTGAGTGACGCAAATTATAAGTATTCTCCCAATCAGCCCATTAATAATTATAATATAGCAGTTTCTCTATTTTCATTATTATTTCATCTTTTCTAGTGTTTGAATATTAATGAAAATATATTAATTGGGTTAGTTATATGTCTTGATCTTTTTCGAACTCAAAGATACTATTTATTTTACATAAAAGTAGATTCACCTGTGCTTTAGAATATTGGAATTAACTTTTCATTTTTATTATTTTTAAAATTATTGAAATAAAGAACTGTCGAAAACCTAATTTTTATATGAAAATACTGTAGAAGAGCTTATATTTTTAGATTTTTATTTCTAACAATATCATTAAATAGTTATTCCAGCTTATAATTAGTAACAAATTTAAAATTGCTATTTATTTGTAAAATGAATAACAGTTTATTTTATGAGTATTTCGGTTTATTTGAAACATGAAAACCTTCTAAACTTGGAAAAAGATAGAAAAAACTATTTTCCTAAAAGCACCCAAAGGAATGAGTAGAAGAGGGAAATTATGGTAGCGATGGCAATGAGGGCAATGATTGATCTTTGAATTGCCATTATTTACCTTCATTAGGAATCTATCTAAAAGACGATACACTAAATTTCGAGCAGTACTCCTATGTTGCGCCACTTGCAGTCTTGCAGTATTACAAAGCTATTGCCAAAAATGCAGAGTGAAGTCATTGCTTTGGTCAGCGTTTTGATCATTTCGTGATCCGCACTAATCATTAGGCTTTGCCTCTTCTGTTTGTTGTCATGAGTTTGTAATACAGACGTGATCCGAATAATCATGTCTCTCATTTGCTAGAGTCCATTGTTAACTAAAAGAAATGAATTTCGATAAAACTAAGATCTACTCACTTTAATTCCTTTATAATTATAATAATTTATTGCTTTAGAAATTCAATTTTCAGACAAAGACTATGTTGGACTGCTTAGTATTGAGCACCACTTCTCCAATTATTTGAATCAATTATTAATTACTTTTCCACATAATTTACAATTGAAACGAAATTTAGGAAAAGTTCATCTTCAATAAGCATTTTTATACATTTTTGATAAATGCTTTATCTGTATTTTGAGCAATAAGTTGACAAATAGAGTTTAATAGTTAGAACTTTTAATCAACAAAATACGATGTTTTCTCAATTAAAAAATATAAATATGACAACTATTG
>JAQFXV010001266.1:0-14327 GCA_034694065.1 Camisia spinifer
TCAATTCGGCAATCAGAGTATTAGAGTATTTAAACAGGGTTTTGACAACTCCAATTTTGACGAAACCAAGTGATCCCGAAAATTCACAAATTATTTTAGAGAATTAGTTAATATTTAGTGATAAATTTGGTGTTAATTTATTTATAAATCGATGAATAAATTTAAACAATTTGAATATTTTGTGATGAAATTTACCATAAAAATAACAAAATTAAATTTGAACTTTTGAACAAACATTATTGATCAACATATAGATGAAAATATGAAACAACTGGTGCTTAAAAATTGATGCAATCCTACAATTTATATAAAAAACAATTTGAAACTAGAATTTTCCTAAGCCTTATCAACAGAAGAGGATTTGAAAATTGAGACGATTATAGATCGTTATTTCGAATTTTCCTTTTTTCATTTTCCCAAAATAATAGTGTTCAAAAGTTTCAATTTAAGAAAAACTTAATTATTTATAGTTAAGAATATTTTATGATTTTAAATGTTTCTTGAATTTTCAATATTGGTCTTAAAATACTAAGAGTCGAAACACTTGATCAAGGAGTTAAAATTCGAAACTCGAGAGCTGTAACTCTTTTCGGAAAAATCAACTCTACTTTTAATAAAGTCTGAAAGATTATCTTGAGATTCACAACATTCTATCATGATGTCAATAATTTATATCGATGCATAATATTTTCTTTTTGATAAGTTTCCTCACTGTACACATGGAATGAATCATTTAATCTCTTATACAGTAATTTCAGTACAATAGTGTACACTTTACAACAGATGTTTATGCATAAATTCCTCACGTTTATTAATTTCCTCAATTATTTGTTATGCGAAATATCGAATTAATATAAAAAAGTTTCTATATATTTTTGACTTATGATTATACATGTTTTGAGTTCTATTTTAATAAAATTATCATTTTTGGAATTGACTCAAGTCTTAGAAAAATATTAGAATTCAATTTATTAATTATATTGAAATTTTTCTCAGGTGAAAAAAATTCAATAGGAAAAATTGTGATAGCTTTAAGTAAAAGAAATACCACAAAAACAACCAAATTATTTATAACTTATCATTATTATATCAATTTTCTATTATTTGTAAAACTTTACTCAACTTTTTGATAATAAGAGTATCGATAAAATACCTGAAAACGAATTAACGTTAATAAGTATTTGATATTTTGTTTGAATAGTTACTTGTTATTTATGATAAGCATCTTTTTGGGTATTTCGGTTCATGATTTGTTATTTTCAACAATACGAACTTGAGCTTTAATAATCTCATTGATCAATAAATCTCTTGAAATATACTTTTGAAATTCAGCAGTTTTATTACAGAGCTTAACATTTTTATTTTTCATACTCTGCTTGAATTCAAGTAATATGTATTGTGAAGCTTTTCAACAAAATAAAATTTATAATTTTAATTTTGTAGAGAATCGTTTGATAATCAATTTCGATTTGAATACTAAAATAATAGATGCTCTCAAATCCTTATATTTGTATAAATTGAAGTTTGTTTTATTTGATTGGAATAACTGAACCTAAATGTAAATCCGAGAAGAAAATTTGCCTCAAGATGAGTCTTTCCCAAGAGAAAGACTGTTTTTCTCCCAATGGATACTGTTTTCTTCAGTATATCTATGGGTCATAAAACAAGGCAAACCAAATAACAATCTTTCAATATGTACAGTAATCTCTTGAGATCATTGGCTCACAGCTAAAATAAATAAGGAATGCAACTCAAGAATAATTCTATTTGCGTCAGATGTACATCACTTTAATTTTCTTTGATTATTATCAACACTTAAAATCCAATCTTAACAATACTAGTAATCGACAAAATTGAGTTTCATTTTGAATTTTCGAGTAGACTTTGACGAATTGCTTGTGAAAAAATTGGTTCGAAGTAAATGTAAGAGTGATGCGTAGCATAAATAATCTGGCGTCAAATACAATAGCGAAATGGACATCGACTATACTGTACTTGCATTTTCTCAAACGAAAGGAATGACGAAATTCTGTTTTTGTTCTATACTTGAATGCATCGCTAAATTTAATGTATTTCATCAAATCAAAGTTACAGTACAATAATAAGAGAATGTCTGTAATCCTAATAGAAGTTAATAACGGTAATAAAAATAATAAAGTATTTGTACTCAATTTTTAGATAAACAATTATTTCAAAGAGAAATATAACTCCACATAACTTAACTTAATGGCTATAACTTTGCCAGAGGAGTGAGATTTTCAGGTATTCGTCGCATTAAAACCATAAAATGATAGTTGTTTTCATAAGTCATCAAAAATGGTCATCAAATAACAATTCACAAAAACCACTTGACTTTTGAAGCTTAAGGGATCAAATTTCATAACTAAAGAAGTTTCTAATTATAAAATACTTAGCTTTATATATATTGTAGAGCCATAAAAACTGAAACCTTTTCACATTTATCTAATTTCTCGAAAGTTTCAATTGTTTTAAGCCATAATTTAAAGTTAATTCCAGACCCATTTGAGCGAAGTCTGAATAGTGTTTCTCAAAATTGATTAATAAAAGCCCATTATTTGAATGGATGCACAAAACACATTACATTTATGTAACTATTATCCTCATTCTATAAGAGTTTCTAAATGGGATATTTTCGTTAGAATTTGAGACAATAACTTTTCATATGTTTCATCGAGAATAAAAGTCAAACAAATAGAATAAAATACCTAAAAAATTTGTTCTTATCATGAAAAATAGCCATATATTCCCGAGTAGTTATATTTCTCACTTATTTAGATTGACTTAAAGTTCAAGTGAAGTGCATTTATGCCTATAAGAAATCAATTCACTTCAAATCGAATTTAATATTCTCTATAAATTTGAAACATAAAAGCACAAAAATGTTTATATGAGTAAAAGTATCGCAATTTAAACATTCTATGAAGAGTTTGGAAATCTGCTTCATTAATAATTTATAGTAAGATAGCATACCATACATAATTTAACGAGAATGAAATGCAGTGCACTCGAACTTTAGTACGAAAAAGATTAAAATAATCGAATTTGACTTACTTGTTGATCGCTTTCCTTATTTATATTGCATTGAATTACGTTTCTATTTTCCGATTACAAATAGACTTTCTATCATTCTATGCACTATTTTATCCAATATTAAGGGGTAACCACACTCTTTAGAACTTTCTTCTTGTTACTCAAATACACTCAATCTATAAATAGAATTCAAAAGAAACTGATTCTATTCTTTATTTATTATCATAATTTATTCTTTCAATATCTCAGATCAATACTTATAAAGTGAAGAGTAAACCATTTTAAGACTTATATTCAGTGAAGTGTTAACTTCGTATATACGCTGTGTTTGAAACAGATTCAATCTGTATTCAATAGGAAGGCATTGATGTTTTTCAAAGTGATAACTTTGTCAATATTTAGCATTGGCGAGCACTGAGAGACAAAATTTATTCAAGCGTAAGAGTGATCGCGAGCGACAAAATCTAATGTGAAAAATTTTTAATAATAAAATTAATATTTTTATTGGGGGGAAAATTAGGATAAATTAGTTAATGAACAAAAAGCAAATCAAAGAAGCATTGAGTTAGAGTGATCCTCATATTAGATTTATATGACTTTCAAACTCTTTTTAAGTTTGATAAAACTTTTTGATATATAGTTTGAATTAAATTGCTGTGACTTTCACATGATCCGTATGATGAGGTGCTCACCCGCGTTCACCCTTCGAGCGTTCGCTTGAGCGCCAAAGTTTTAATAATTGTTTTAGCCATATATTCAATATATCGTGGCCTTAGAATTATAATTATAAAAAAGCTAAAAATTGTAGCAATTTAAGGAAATCAAGAATACCGATGAGATGAGAAAAATGCCTACGATATAAAAATACACTGTTTGACATAGCTCTTAATAATATATATTGACAAAATCTCAATTTGATCATTATCGTAGGTTTTTAATGCATAGAACATTATAATTTTAAAATTTTGGCACAATATTTGAGAATTATAATGTTCTGTCGAACATGAAATTACATGAAGGAATGATTTGAACTATTCATTAATATACTGGTCAAAATTGTGTTCAATTTTTGTCTCACAGGCTTATTATTCAAAATTGAAATTGCCATTGAAATTACATGGCAAATGTATTGATGTTCAGATAGACATTATAATTCTAAGGCCACGATATATTCTATTAATAATTAAATTAATTGTTTTGCTAGTTCTTATACCAGTAAATATTTACTGAGTTCTTAGACCTATATTTCATCGTTAAGCTTAGGGAATAAAACTCACAATAATAGATGAATTTTGGCAAATAAAAACATTTGAAATATAAGGTTCTCCCCCTTTCAAATATTTTCCCCATCTTTGAGTCTGTGAGAGAGTGTGAACCCTAGTTTCAATTAATTATATTTTTGATAAATTTTTACAAAAACTCACATTTTTCGATAGAACTCAACTTTGGAACAAACGTTGAATCTATGAAGACCTCAAAATAGCAATGAAATAAATGCCGATCACTTTATTTGAAATGTAACTCTTATTAATGAAAATTGAGTTCAATCCATAATTCAATCGAATAAATGAAGCCTTAATCCTAACATTATATAAATAGTAAAAGTTTAATAACAATCAAAAATGTAAGCAGTTTAGGATCTATTAAATTGGATTTCATGAGAACAACAACCAAATAAATCTCACATTAATAATGATTAAATTCGATAATAACTAAGATTACTTACAGATGTGATTACAGTCAGAAAAAAGTACGAAATCTATAAAATAGCTTTTCTTTGAAAAACGGATTTCAATGTTAAATAATTTAAATTGACTGCTATTGAGAAAATGCCCGAATCGATAAGATATTGCTCTAAAATTGAAACCATAGAAAACTAGATAAATGTTTGGAAGACTTATAATTGAAAATCGAACAAAATTTTTATTTAAAACACTTATTGAAAACTAATATAAATATTAAATAAAATTGTTGTTTATTTATTGATAATACTATAAAATTTATCCAAATTTCTGATTCGAATCATTTCTAAAATTACAGATTAAATGATTAAAAAAAATCTAAATACTTAGAATTGAGAAAATGAAAAATCCTTGTTTTGAAAAACATTATTTTGAGAAAATCTTTTCATACAATACATTATCTTATAATAATTGTTACATAAATTTGTCAATTAGTTTAAGTATAGAAATAAAATTAATTGAACTAAAGTAAAAAATTGTAATAAATATTAAAATTGTTGAGAAAGGGATTCATTTACTTGTTTAGAAACTAATTGATTCATAGCTTGTTGTTGTTGTTGCTGTTGTTGTATTCGGTAATCTCTCTTAACTTTATCAAAACCTCTAATGATTTCAACCAAAATCGAAGCACTCAATAAACTGAAGTCAAAGAGATTACACAAATGCAAAATGAAATTCTTGTATAAATTCTTTTCAATGAGTTCTATTCCTTTCTGTTCAACAAACATATGACACGCGAGTGGTATTTGACAGTCGCCCACAAATCTAATTCAAAATTACATTTCAAATTTGAATAAATAAAAACATAATATTAATTAATACCCATTCTTCATGATATGCAAATTCCACATTTTCATCACTTCTTTTTCCCCTTCATTAACATCAGTGAACTCATCGATCATCTATTTTAGTCAATCAAATATTGAAATATATTAGAAATTAATGAGAAAAATATTAGTTAATTACAGCTTTGTTTAGCTTAAAGACAAAAATATTGAAAAATATGTTAATTTGAAGACTTTGTGAAATGAATAAAATAATAATTAATAAAAAAAGAATAGAAACCAATTGAGTTTTATCTTTCATCCATTGCGGATCATTTTCAGCTTCACTGTCGTATTCCATTTCTTGCGGTCTAATAGGTATACATGAATTTGTGTGATAATAGAGTCGATTGTGTCCCGAGACATAAGGTCTGCCATTATGTTGGTCTTCATCGTCGGGTTCATCGAATTCACTCATAGTATGGGGAGATCTTTTGGGTCGACAGACAATGACATGTGTGACAGGATTTCTGCGAACGGGTCCGTTGCGACTGAATGCAAAGCCAGTGTTAGAATAGGAGAGATCATGAGGATTGCCTGCATATGAGCCATCATATGAGTCATTAATAGCAACATCAATTCGGGCGCATTTAATGTCAGGAACGTATGTAAAAGTGAAACGACTGTGACATAGCTTTAAATGTTTAATAAGTGAATAGAGTTGTTGACAGTTAAGTGAACACCAGGGACAGTGATAGTCGTTTTGTGGCTTTGTTTGTTGACGAGTATTGTTATTGAACAAAAACTGATAGATAATTCGCGTCGACTTCTTTTGATTGCAACCATTACTACTATTATAACTATTGTTATTATTTCTTAATTGATCTGTTAGTAAAATATTCGATGGAATATTTAGATTATATGATAGAAGTGATGAGTTGTCACTTATGTTATTTACGATACCGGAATTGTTTTCATTATTTATCAACAGATCCAGTGATTTATTTGTTTCAATTTCATTCAAACCATTAATAATGTTATTTTGTGTATTGAGACAACTCCACGACAATTGAAATCTAAGAACTGGTCCTTTTCTGAAGATATCCATTGAACCAAATTGTTTACTGTTGTCCTCAATCGATAAGTTATCACATTCTTCTGGATCTAATTCCTCCCAAGAGGCAAACTTATTATGTCGTCCAAACTTATTACTTGACTTCGGCGGTAAACATGGCTGTAAAACAAGAGTATATTCACCGTCAGTGAGAAGACATCGCTTGTGTTTGTCATATATAATGAGTTCTGCCCTATAATAACACGGATCGCTTTCGTCTTGAAATCTGCGTCTTTTATAGTTCGAAGACTCGGCTTTTGAATTGTCGTCACTTATTATTGATAATTCATTTTGTTTACAATCGATTTGAACACAATTTCCATTCATTAACTTATTATTATTATTATTATTAATGGATTTTTTAGAATATGAGGCCATAAATAGCAATGAATACGACCATTGCTTGACTAGATGTCCATTACTTTCAGTAAATTCATTCTTAAATATTGTTAAACAGTTTTTATCACTTTCTTCTGAATTGATTTTCATTTCACATTTTCCAACTGTTCAACAATTCAATTATTTTCAATCATTTAATATTTAATATAAGCTTAAAGTTATTTAACCTGAAAATTGCATGATTGGTGTCATTACGTCTTTCCGTTTTTGGTGACAAAGCTTTAGAAGTGTTGTCTCCAAAATCATTGAAGAATATTCTTTATCAAAAGATAACAAAACATTACAATTGATGAAAATTTAAACTCAATTTTGTCAATACCTGTATTCACACTTTGATTTTTAATGCAAACAAAATTAAGCGTTAAATTGCCTGAAGATCTGATCAATTAATAATACAATTAATAAATAATAAAATACTGAATAAATGAGACCTACTCTTCATCGGCGGCTTCTTTTTGTTTTTTATTGATAACAAACTTGAGAAGAGAATCAATACTAAAATCTTTACGACGTTTGTTATTATTACGACTCAATCGGTGTCTCATATATGTTAGGCTTCGGTTCAAAAATATTGGCTATAAATTCATTATTAATTAATTAAATCAAATTATTATCAATTAATTTATAATCAAATACTCACTGAAACTAAATGTCTGGTTCGCAGAAATCGATATATTTGTGTCGGTTCTATGTTTTCATTCATAAAAATAATTCAAATTAATTGAGAGAATAATAACTAATGTTTATAAATAATAATTACTTTCAAACGCCTGAAGAAATAATTCGTGTTCAGAGTTAATAACCCTCTCATTATTGTATTTATCAATTGATTTCGACTCTTTATCCACCGAACCATTACTCCAATTACTACTAAAGCTGTCTTGAGATCGGATTCGCTTTTTTGATGACATTTGATATTAAATAAACAATAAAATCAAATGAATTTAAGTTAAAGTACAAAAAATATGAGAACTCAATACAAACACTTCACAAAGACTTAGTTTTATTAAAAGTAATGCTCGTATTAGTGATACTCAAAGCGGCGCCAAATTAGTAGAGCTCTCAACAGATTGTTATTTTTATTGAGCTTTTTATAGTGCTTACCGGTAATACCTCTCGATTTTCCCAAAAAATTAATCATTTTCACCGCTCAAAATTGAAATTTTTCGATTTTCTCTGTTTAGGCAAATTTATGGAAATTATCGAAAAAATGTCTTTTAAATCCGATGAGTGTTTAACCCTCTCCTGCAGTGAAATTGAGGAAATCGTGACCTTCCCCAAAGGCCACCTTTGCCCATATCTAGTTTTCTTCAAATTTTCAAGTTTTCAATGGGTTTCAATAGTTTAAGATCTTAGATAAGACAAATTTGCATCACTCAGAGTTATGTTTTTAATTTTTCTGCTAATTAATAATAATAATCTTAACCAAGAATCAAGTTAACAATCAAGTCTTAACGAAAAAACTATTTACATATTATCTCTAAAACGAACAATTGAAAAACAAAACTTTTTTTCAGTTTTCCATAATTTGAAAGAAATTTTGAATTCTCAACTTTATTGATCAAATATTGATGATTTAATAAAAAGTTCTGTCTTTTGAAATTATAGCTTACGAACTGAAATTGAGGATATTTCTAGACTCAAGATTTAACTGATTATCTTTGAGTACAGTTATGCCTAAAAATTTTCAGATCGTTTTCCGTAATTGTGACAGAA
Source organism: Camisia spinifer (assembly GCA_034694065.1). Lineage (NCBI taxonomy): Eukaryota > Metazoa > Arthropoda > Arachnida > Sarcoptiformes > Camisiidae > Camisia > Camisia spinifer. The sequence goes on from JAQFXV010001266.1 coordinate 8,787, forward strand.
TTAGTCATAATTAATCATTCTGAATAACTTTATTAACCTAACCTTACAAAGACTATATTGAAGGTGGCGAATAAGTTAAGTGATATATTTAAAAATAATGTTAGATTTATTAAAAATTTTTGAAAAATTTCAATTAAGAGTCGAGACTGCGAAAAAAATTACGAATAAGGAAGTCTGCAATAAAGAATCTGATTTGACGATAAAGCGTAATTCATTGCTCTATTTTTTAGTTGTAATTGCAATTAAAAAAACTTTCTTCAACTTTCATTTTTTGAGGATTTGATTAATTCCTAATCAGTTCCTTTATATCAATCACGCGATTATTCATATCTAAATTCTTTCAAAACTATATCAATATTTATTTGTTTATTAATTGAGCAAATAATCAAATTAATAAACTTCAAACCAATTACTTTTAACAAATTAACGTTTCATAGTTTTATTCATTAAATGAATTACCGGTAATTTTTCTTTCACACAAATAAGAAAAAATAATTTGATATTTTATTCGATTGATTTGATTTTGATTAAATTTTATACAAGATTTATCAAAAACCGATTTTTAACAATAACAAGAAATGATTAAATTAATTTTGATGAGCTCTATCGGGTGACGGAGACGGAGAACTATCGTTATTATATGTCGTCTCTGAATGTGCGGACCACTCAACTGTTGAAAAAGAAACGGTTCCTATCGATGCAAATATCGCTAAAATAAGAACTTGAATATGAAGATCAGCACTCGTCGAGTAAAAGAAAGCGATCGCAGCAGCTATTGATTGAACGAATTTGAATAAAGCAAAAGCGGGCGCACTATTGTTCGCATAAATGACACCAAGAATTGAATACATCTGCGTATTAAAACACGCGTCTCCAAAACCTAATAGAAAACTGCAAAACAGTCCAATGCCGAGACTGAAAATAATGAAAACAATATTAGATTCAATAAACGATAACAATTGAAGGAATAAATGGATTTGAGTATAATTTTTGAATCCATTGAGAGTGTTGATTGTGTGGCAAAAAGTGTTGATTGTGTGACAAAAAGTATTGATTGAAATGATTGACTCACTTGCTTGTGATATATGCGGGATCATTAGTCATTTCAAGAGATGCAATACTCGGAAGATTAATAAATATGAGAAAGAAGGCAATCATATGCATGACATAACCCAATATTACAATAGGATCGCGACCGTATCTATTGGTTTTTGATCCTAAAATCCCAAAAGATGCGCCGCCAATGATCTCTCCCGCGCCGATCAACATACCAGAGATACCAATAAATCTTTTGGCTTTTCCTTCACTGTCTAAATTGTTTGTATTCCCGAGAGCTGTCCCGTAAACACCACTGAAAAAACTTAGTTCTAATCCTATTTGATTTGAATTATAAATAATTAACAATATTTATATCGCATTCCAATAATACCTGTATAGAAGAATGTTATGCACAAAAGTGCCATTCTTTGAGTGGTAAAAAGTCTTCCCGCGCCCACTATTTATATAAATTTTAATTAGTTGTCTATTGAATAAGTTAATTGAAGCCATAGTTACCCAAAGCATCCAAACATTCATTAAAACTTTCTTTAACTGTTGTACTTTGAGTGTTGGCACGATTTCCTCCTCTCAATACGAAGAGTAGTGCAGTTCCTAAAAGTCCAACAGTTGTTAAAGTGCCGTAAGTCCAAAGTCTGGTTGACTTTTGGATTTGGTCGTCTTTGAACATAATGGACACGAAAAGATTTCCCCAAAGAAGAGAGCATTGTAAGAGAGCCCAAAATACGCCACTATTACGTGACATGGTTTCACTGTCTGAGTTTATAGTAAGATAGTTTCCCTGACCCGTCCATATTACTTAATATATATATAATTTTCAATTAATTCACAAAAATCTTATTCTTTACAACTATTTTACTCACTCGCGGCTCCAATTCCTATAATTACTGAAAGGAAATATAAAAGCCATACCATTGGATATAAGAAATTTGCTATAAAGGCACTGAAAAAGATAGTTCTGCTTTTAAGATCAATTTAATTAACAATCATTTGGTTTGTTCTAAACATTGTGAGATTTAACTTAATTCTAAAAATTTTTAGCATATTTCTCACCTTTAGGTAGAATTAATTTTAAATGGAATTAATTTCTTTTTAGAGATTAAAAGCAAAAAGTGTGAGTACAGAATAGATAAAGTTGTTGAAATTTTTTGAATGGTTTAGAACAGGGGTTCTCAAATGGTGGGTCGCGAAAAGATTTTATTTAACATTATGTTCTATGGAAAGAAGCAATTTTTGGTCGCAAAAGCCTTATAAGGTGGGTCGCGACCAAAAAAGTTTGAGAACTACTGGTTAAGAAATTTTGAAAGTGTAATAAAAAAGTGAATGAATGGGTGAATTATTATTAATTACCAGTAAGTGATGGCTCCGATAACCATTGCTATTTTTGGACCAGTTATAACAACTATCGATGGCGCGATCCAATTGGCCAAAGCAAAGGCTGCGTAAATTATACATAAACTCGTATAACCGTTTGCATTATAAGTTGGATCTTCTTTAGCAATACTGTCCACAACTGTTTTCTATAATTATCAAAATTTCAGTTACAAAAAGTACAACAGAATCAAAATTATCGATTATTTGATGACTCACTTGAATCATACCACCCGTTTGGAATGCTGTGAATATTAGCATAAAAGCTATTCCAAGTATTATCACATTAACAAAGCTTTTGTCCATTATTTTATTTAATACTTTTCAACTTATATAAAAACTTCAAAATTTATTAATTAAAAAAATTCGAGACTATTTCTCAGAGTGTTCTGCAGTTATACAAATCTGTATAGAAGTATAATTGATATTTTTTGATGAAATTTACGATAATCTATTCCATAATCAGTTGCGATGAATGACCTAAAATGTAAAACATTATTAACGAAACACTATTAAGTCAGTGAAACACTTGCATTAAATAAATATTAATAATGAAAATAGTCTGCGGGCGCACTCCTCTCAGTCACACACCTCTTCATTTCATAATCAAAGATAGGAATTTTTAGTAAGTACTTCTTTTTACTATAATTTCACTAAAAGCTAGAACTCATTCAAATTAGTTATTCGAAACTCTGATACTCTATTATTTTAATTTTTCAGAATTTGAAAAACTTTGAGTTGAAGCTCATTCCAAAAATCCTTATCATTTTTGAATGTCTAACTCTGAAAAATCCAGACTCTGATCATAACTCAATTTTTAGTGTTTGATCAGAAATAAGTCACATTTGAAAACCTCATATCAACTTTATTTAGAAAATATTGTCGTAAAACATACCAAATAAGTTAACTTAACATAAGTTATTCAGTTAGGTTTAGGGTTAAGAATATGAAAGTCACCACTTTTGAAATATTTTGAATATTGAATGCTTAGAAATGAGTAAAAACGCTAGATTTCAAAGTCAAATAAGAGAATATAGTTTGAAAAGGTGTTAAAATAAGAAACGCAATAAGTTATAGATTGAACACTTTTGTTCCAATTCAAAGTTCGAATATAATATTGTTTAAATTAACATATTTTATCATAATTCAAGTTAACCAACAAGTTATTTAAGTAGAAAAGATTGTGCAGACCATACCTGATGAAGTTGAGGACTGGATTTCAAGTGAAGCCCGTCATAATGTGATGATTCGCATGATTCACAAATAAATAGCAAATAACCCAATTTGATAAAAAATTCACACAATAAAAAATAGGCTTCACTAGTATTACTCTTTCAAAAGTTGCTAATTTTAAGTATCTTTACAAATAAACCAGTTTTACTTTGAGTTAAGAGTGTTTGTTTGCAACTTATCGCTGAAAAATATACACAAATGTCAAATTCATTGAAATCTATTATCGGCGAAAAATGTATTGATTACTTGACACGTAATCTGTATATTAGGAGACATAAGCCTAATGACAAGTTTTCAAAACAGGCATTCATTCCTCTGTTGTATTAGATTCTCATTAAATTATAAGATCTCATCAAACAATTATCAAAAACAAATAGAAACAAATGAATCTCAAACAATAATAGTTATGATTAGATTAAGTTAAACCTACATTTACTCTTACCCCACAATTCAATCATTACAACCTTTCTTAAAACCCTAATTCATGTGGTTTAATAAATTAATTGAAATCAGGTTTTGCTTACCTTTAAAAAAGATCATTCAATAAAGAAGAAAACTTAAAATATGATGAACTTTTGAATCGAAATAATGACTGAAATTAATTATCTTAAAATTTCGCAATAATAGATAATCAAATACAATATCTTATACTAGTATAATATTTTATCACATTATTATTAACATTAAATATTACTAGTTATATATGCGAGATATCAATGCGTTAAATTTTTTATGTTTTTAACTTAAACTTCATCAACAGTATTATTAAATTACTTAAAATAATTATTATTTTGGTTGAAATGTTTTATCATAATTGATATGAAACGCATTTTAGTGGTGCTAAACTTTATAGGAATGTAACATGTTTTGTATACATTATAAGGACTGCTGTATTAACTCTATTATTGTTATGATTGAACCTTAATATGCTTCACACCTCTATTAACTCAATGTGAGAAAAGTTGATTTAATGCATTTTATCATCAAATTATTGCGCAAATTAATCGAACTGAACCATAGATCTAACTAAACCATAGATCTAACTAAACCATAGATCTAACTAAACTAAATGTGGTGAAAATAATGAAAATCAATTTTTTAATAACCAATTCATTTTTGAATAGCATTGAGTAGTAACACAACTCAATAAGGATATAAGAAAAAGAATCATGCTACATTCTTTTTTGCATTCTATCTAATAATATAGATACTTTATTCAAGATTACAAATAAGTATTTCAAATATTTTTTGAAATCTCAGTTCTAATTATTATTTATAAAGTATTAAACTATGGCTTGAATTCATTTATCCTTGACTTTTAATCTTTATTAATGTGATTCGAAGAAAAACAAAAGATTATTTATTGGTGTATCAAATCAAATAATTGTATTTTTATGAAAAAGGTCATCAAAATAGTGTCATTTAAATATAAATTGAGCTCATATTGAAAAAGTTGATTGCAATCCCTCAATACGTTTACTTTTATGAGTATTTATGACAGAAGAGCTGATACTTATTGATAATGATATGAAATTAACACAAATTCATTAATTTAATAATAATATTGAATAATTTTTGCTTCAATAAAACTTAAATTAACACATTTAAGTACAAATAGGAAAAGAGTTATAATATTTTATTATTCATTGCACTATTATTTAGATAACAAAGGGTTGGCTTATTTAGAATAATTCCTGATTAATATTTTATAAATGAAAGAATAATTGATATGAAGTAATGCTTAAATTCTTCTAAATTAATACAAACAATGTTTGAATGACTAAATGATTATATTTTTCTATAATTGAAAGAGACGCCTAAAAAATAGACAAACGCCAACTTAGCACAAGTCCCTAATCATAGAAACAGTGAAAGTCACAT
>JAQFXV010001267.1:0-14326 GCA_034694065.1 Camisia spinifer
CAGGCTCAGGCTCAGGCTCAGGCTCAGGCTCTTGGTTTTCAAAATAGGCTCAGGCTTTGAATATTTCGAGCCTAGGCTCGCAAGGCTCAGGCTCGAGATTTTTGAGCCTATGCTCTTCATTAGTTACAACTTAAGCTGAAGATATTTATCGAAATTTGATTCAAATACCAGTATAACTAATTATTTGTTAATAATCCAACTTTTTGATTGATCCGAATTCTCATAAAAACTAATTATCAATATAAGAAATCTAAGGTGTAAATCATATAAAAAATTTAACAGAACTTATGCTTCATTTGATAATTAAGTTTTGATAGAGTTATATAAGAATAGTTAAACGAGACAAGAGAGTAAGACTTGTTTATTGTTAGTTATCTATTATCATACCTTTATTTCTAGTAATTCTAACAATACCAAAATAATTTGAACACTAAGTTTTGAAATGAGATGAAAAGTAAACTCAAATAAATACTAATTAATACTGTTGACAATATTGAGTTACTTAAAACATAAAAGAAGTTAGACTTTAAAATAAAGAGGAACATAAACTTAGTTTATGAGAAACAACTAAATTACAAATGCCATTAACGGGTAATAATAGAATATATTAACACAGATTATACTTTTTGCAGTAAAATAGTAGTACTTCACTATTGAATATTCTTATAAAAGTACACACATTTTATTATGTTGATGTTTTAGTACAACTTATCCTGTTATGATTTATCAAGTTATTTACACACATGAACCACTTACTAACCAAGAATATTCTTGTATAGTCTTTAGAGCAATGCATTCTTTACCTAAAGGATAATAGTATTGCATATAATGTTGAGTAAATTTGGAAGATCTGACGTATTATTCGTTTTGTAACAACAGACAAGCGTTGATGATTTTGCGGCATTTATGCCTTTCAAAAATAAATTATGCATATCATTCATATCCTTTTTTAGAAATAGCATTCACTCCAATTGTAATCAAAGGTTTCCCAGAGATTTTTTGCTAAAAAAGAGGGCTCGGCTTCCGCTTTTTGAATAGGGATAATGTAATACATTATAGATTATAAAGTTGAAGGAGCAAAATATGGTTCCAAACCACAGAATTATACGTTGTAAGAGAGGGTCTATTACAACGCCTATTCCTATCCATTCTGAACCGTTTAGAATTCTCAAACAGATTAGAATTATTATTATTGTAATGTTATTAAACTATTATTATTATTATTAGTGTAACGCTTAAATATTCACCCATTTTCTCAAAAGTAAATGTTGTCGTCTTAAAGAACGGAAGTCAAGAATCGAGGTGTGTTTGTGTTGGTGATTAAAACTTATTATACAATTTTAAATAATGACGGCGTGTGCCAAACAATTTCATAAATGCAAACTTAATGCAAACTGACTCCAAACTGACTCAAAACTGACTTAATAGTAATGATAATAAAGGCACGCGCTTTCGAGCACTAATCCTAAAGTTCCGGAGGAGTCAAATGAAATTATTTCTTTTGATATATGTGTTATTAAGCTTACCTGACAATGCAAAAAGTCGTGTGTCATATCAATTATGAGTTTAACCTTTATATTAGTTCTGTTGACTTTTTTGCTCAACTATTTCTTTTAAATGGCTTTTAAAATTTGAATTTATTTGACATCAAATTTAGGTATTCATCAAAAATTATGTTATGTTTCAATTAGAATTTTTCGACTTATTTGAACAAATGTATTGTTAATACCCGAAAAGTCAGTTTATTAGATAAGAAACTAAACTTTTAGAAAATAATTTTATTTGTTAGTGCGATAATTTGTAGAACGATTCACTCATACGATGCAACATAATATACAGGCAGTGGTGTTAATGCAGTTATAGGTACTTTTTATCCCTAACCTTCATTCCCTTCATTCATCAATATTGTAGAGAAGCTTTTACTGTATGAAAAGTTTGTGTTATATAGAATCTTATGGCTTCATCCCAACATCCGAGCCTTCATTTCTTGTGTAAACACGAGTCTATTGCAGTTCTGCAGTTGAGATGAATTGAGTAGAGCTATATATTGATGCTCTACTAAACGGAAGTAGTGAAGCGTGCATTTGCTACGAAATTTCATCCGACTCTCGGTTTGTCAACTCTAACTTCATAGTATTGAATATATGTTCTATTACTTATATTGTACAGCTAGCTATACATTACACTCAAAACTACACACTATTCGCTGCTATACCCATATAGTTGGAATGCACTCTACTATTTAGGACACTTCTATCTCTTTGTCCACAATATTTTTGTCTGGAAAGACAAATTCTATTTTTTTCCGTTAGTGTGAAAATGGATTTCTGTTGTATCCTATTTCTAACATTAACTTATTTTTGGTTCAACAACTACAGCATCTTTTATTTCTATCTAACAAGTTGTTGGAAGTTTTGCGAACCCTATTATTCATAACAAACTTTAAACTTCTCTCATTTCAATTCGAAGTAAAACTAGAATTAATTCGTTAGGAATGAATTGCTGTACAAACAAAGCGAAATTAGGCGTCAAATAAATAATTTTATTATATATATATACTATGAGGTCAGATAGAGTTAGTTTTGAAATTGTAAAAGATTGTTGAATATATTTGAAAGAAAGCGCAGTATATGTTAACCGTATGCTAACTGTACTGTATATTATGTTCACGGATTCGACGTTTTTTGAGAGAATGTCTTTTGTATTAATAGAAAGACTAACACACATACAAACTTTGATTCTCCCCTGACTGCCGACATTAGACTTTCAAAAGGATGGATTAATACCGTTAATACTGCATTTGTGTTCTCTACCGACTATTATATAAGCATTGTTGAGATGAGAGAAAACCTTATATCTTGTCACCAAAAGCCCATTTCAATTGCGACTTCAAATCCTAAGCGAGAACCAAATGTATTATTATTATGATAGGGATTCAATGATAGTGTCATCGAAATGATGTTGCGTTTTCTCGAATCCATTATCCAACAAAAGCAACTAAAGAAGGAAGCATTGATCAAAACGACATTCATTATACATTACATTATATGTGTATAGACATAAAGTACAGTCAAAGTAAAAAATACGTGCAAAACATTAGTTTCAGTAATAAAATAATATGCAGTATTTCCTTGACATCAATCGATATTTCAAATATTAAGAAAAACTCTTACCTAATCAAATATTAAAATTCGTTTAAATATGAGTTAGAGTTCACCAATAAATTTAAATAATATATAAATATTTATGAACTTTTGCAAAATGTTAAGGTCTTGTAAATGATTTCGACAAATACTGTACGACACACACATTTCATAAGATGACATCCAACACATCCACTTTTAATATTTATAAATCTACACAAAGATAAGCATTGAAATTGCGTTTTTCTAACACAGCTTTTCTCTTGTATGACAACACATATCCAACTTCTGTCATAATAGAGTTTTCTTTGTTATAGATATCCGTATAAAATCTTTAAGAGGAAGAGGATTAAAACTTTAAATATTCTGACACAAACTTTACATATTGATGTCTAAAAAACTTTACCATAAGCTCAAAGATATGGCAGAGAGATTAGTAGCTACTATTGGTATCATCATTAAAAAAGAAGACAAGCGGGTGACTAAAGGAGAAAAAGGAATGAAATAAGAGGCGAATATTGTTAATAAAATTTAGTGAATGTTGAGAAACGAGGCGAATATTGTTAATAAAAATTAGTGAATGTTGAGAAACGATACATTGACATGAAGATCGACACAGTATGAAATGAGAAAGAAGGTGCTCTGCCTTTTATATCCTTTGTCCTATGCCTAGAAAATATTTACCTGTTTACCTAGAGATATAATTCGATGATCTATAAATATAGTGTTGAAGCAAATTTGCTCAGTGTATATAATATAAACGGACGCATAAGCTAATGTTGACCTTACTATGCTTGTCGTGTTTGCATTGGGTCTGTTTGAATTCAAATCATCAAATGCAAGACAAAACGAGAGCAAAAATTGAGTAAAACTGATTCTTTAGTTTATTCATCGTTTATATGGCTTTTCTTCGTGCGTGCGCTCAATTCAAACGTTCTTAAAGAAATTCACTCTGAAAAGAAACAAATCCATATGAAATCATAGAACAGGCGTTTCTGTATCCAATACTATCATAAAACGACACTGACCTTCGCCACTCTTTTTATTGACGTCCAATAATTTTTGCGGCACCTTTGCGTCAATCAAGCCCTGTCTCGCATTATTAAGACATACGACTATCTCTATGTGTCAGAAATTTAAAGTTCAATTCAAAATTTCCACAGCAAAAAACGACAAAATTATTTTAAAACAAGGTTTAAAAATGGGTTCTATTATTGATATTTGAGCTGAAAATTTTTTATTGTTATGTTTACATGAGGGTAGTGTTAATTATGAAACGCCTAATTAATGAGTTGTGGTAAGATATTATCAGTTGTTAACTGGTAAGAGGTTGTTGTGATGTTTGCTGTCACAATTGGCGTATATTGTAAATGATTTAAAATGAGCCATTGGACCTCCCGTAGTGTCGGCTTTTGATGTCCCGCCGGCAACCGCGCTATTAGAGTCTCATAGTGTTGAGTCCAATTTGTCGCATTTAGTACTGAGTCGCGAAAACTGGCATTACTTCAATTACTAACATTACAAGCATTGCTTACAGTATTGGTATTCATTGAATTTTCATGCTTTACATGCTATACATGCTATATTTGCTATCAAGTGAAATAGAAAACTTCACGAAATGAGCCATCTTTAGATGCAGGTGCAAGTCATAAGAATTTGAATAGTGATAGACAAAAGTCATTCACGTCAAATTGAATGTCACTCATTGTAATAGAAAAGTAGTGAACTATCATTTTTAAAAGTTATCTCTCTGTTAAGCGCAGTAAAAGAAATGGCAAAATATATTACAATCTTAAGTTTTGCCGAATGCAAGAGATGTGATTACTATTAGTGTCCCCTAAAAGTGCATAAAGTTTGTTGGCCTGATATCATTAACAAAGAGTCATAACATTTTGTTAGAGGTATGCAATTTCGTAAGAGGTATTAACTTTTGAGGTTCACATAAAGCTCAAACTTTCATATACTCTACACATTATGTTTACGTTCAATATATTATATTGTATTATTGCTATCCATATAAACTGCAACCTAGAGTTTACTAACTGTTAGTACTGTATGAGATCTAAGAATATACTGTGAGCTCAAATTCATAATAAGCTGATATCATACAATTGAGTACAATTGAGCCCAAGACAAGTGTCCAAAGTCTAATACCGATAAAATAGATGATAATAAAATTGAGAAAAGGGAAAGGACGCCATTTCGAAGCGACAACAACTGATAAGAAGTGCATTCGGTATGTCGTATTTTGAAGGCAATATCAACGAATGCTAAGCACCAATGTTAAGCATCAGTAACTATAGTGTGTGCATATTTGAGCAAATTTGAACATATTTGTTTCATGAATTGTTTATCACCAGTTCTCAATTTAGCTGCTTTACAATAACCGCACTCTGACTGCTTCTATAATAGACGACAATGAACTGTGTGCACAATCAACAGCGCTCTTGATATTTCGTGTTTGTTGGCAGTAAAGGTAATGTTCAAATTCATTGCTTTGTTTTATACAGGCATAAGTTTATTCGATATACACATATATCTCATTTATCTCTAGAAACTAAACCTTCAATTCACAAAATCCTAATATAAGTGACATTTATTAATATTTACTTTTTAATAATAGTTTTAATCTTTAATTAATAATTGTGATCGTTATTTGTATTAATATTGATTTCTCAAATTTATTCCTACTCTACAATTAAATACAAAGTAAGATAATTTACTTTTTTATCTAAACATTATTAATAGTTAAATAAATGTTCGAACTTTTGATTCAATGCGAATTTTCAAAGTTATTGAACATGTTTTCATGTTTTCTCAATAAGACAGTCGTAGTAAAAAAGCTTTTATAATCATCATAAGAATGAATGAAATGATTTCAACAGTGAATTATTTGTATTTATGCGAGTTTTGTATTTTATTGACTTAAGTAGAATGTGTGGATGGAGTGAATAAAATATGTATACCATAAAGAGTATTGATTAATTTGAGAGTGTCATACATTTTAAAGATTATTAGTTAGTTTTTGATGTTATTAGCAATATTAGCAATATTAATATTACACTATAAATGGCAGAGTAATAATAGTAATAGTAATGGAAATAATAATAAATTGCTATTAAAACCGATGAAGTAATACTAGTTATGTGTAGATGTGATCCTTTCTTATTAGTAGACAGTGTTGAGTGTATTGGATGTGCACCTATAGAAGCACTATAGCATAGAAAAAGAGTGAAATGTGAGGGACAGACAAACTGTGTAGCAGAGAAAATAACTAGTATATAGTCGAATGATTGTCACATTCGCTTTAGTGTATACAATACTCTACTCATAGCATAAAACTATTGCAAACTATTTCAGCGCATTTTCTTTCGTTAGAATCTACGGGCAAAACATCGTAAAAGCTGGTAAAAAATTGTGAATAATATTATTTTAAGTACGTTATTGTCATCATCTCCTCCCACCACCACTTTTCACCACTCCTTCATTATTCTGAAGCTTATTTCTTGCGTGTGTCGTCATATTGATCGATCTAACACTAAAGAAGGAGGAGCTTTGATTGCAGTCCACCTTAGACTCGAGTCCTCAGCATCAGCAGCTCTCATAACTTTTATATATCTAAAAGAGGTTGTATACCTCTCACTACAACTTCTATGTCGTATTTCTTGTATACAATTAATACAAACAGTTTTACAATAAGTGACTTTTAAATTGACTCTAAAATATTGAGAAAATATAAAGTTTACACTTCAAGTGATTTCTTTGATTTTGTTTTTGATTAAATAAACAAAACTTTGAAAATAAGTGAATTTATGCATAAAGTTTGAAGATTAAAAGGTGACAAAATGTTGACACATAAGTCATATCAGGATCCATCAAACTGTATGATCTCAGCTTCAAATTATACAAATATGAGTCCTTCGATGTCTTACACCATGTCCGGTATGAATATGGGTTATTCACCGACTGCCCAATCATTTTCATCAAATATAATAACATCGAATACGGGTCCGATGGGATCGAGTGTGAGTGCGCCCACACCTACAGGTATGTCAGGCATTCCCGGGTCAGGTATTGGCCCAACCGGTGGTCCGACATGTATGTCTCCGGCCGCTGGCAGTACTGTTACACCGCTTTCATCTATGAATTCCCTTAATTCTCATGGAATGAATGGGATGACATCTCCAACATGTATGGGGTCCATGACCTCAATGAATGGAGCCTTAGTGTCGAACAGAGAATTCGGTTCGGCTTCCAATTCAGATAATATGGGTCCGGGGGCTAACACTCTATTGCAAAGAGCCAGAGCTGATAAGACCTATCGAAGAAGTTATACACACGCAAAGCCTCCCTATTCTTATATATCGCTTATAACAATGGCGATACAGAACTGTCCGTCAAGAATGTTAACATTGAGTGAAATCTATCAGTTTATTATGGATTTGTTTCCATATTATCGACAGAATCAGCAGAGATGGCAAAACTCGATTCGACATTCGCTCAGTTTCAACGACTGTTTCCTGAAAGTTCCCCGAACTCCTGATAAGCCGGGAAAGGGAAGCTTTTGGACTCTACATCCGGATTCGGGTAATATGTTTGAAAATGGTTGTTATCTTAGGCGACAAAAACGATTTAAATGTGAAAAGAAAGAACAAGTTCGACAAACACAGAAAAATAACAATAGTTCGGGTTCAACGAGTGGTAACAGTAATAGTCACGGATCTATTGGTAATTCGAACAAAAATCAAATCGAAAATAACCATCAAAATAGTGGTCACGGAGGCAGTGGTGGAAGTGTTGGCGCTGTGAGTCCTAATTCAATGAATGGTACTCTGTCTGATCCATACTCTTCACATCATCATCACCATCATTTAGATCATCATCGACTTAACGTGACTGCAAGTATAGATCAAGATTGTTCAAAGTTAGACCCATCAGGACATCATCACTCCTCAGCAATGGATCATCACATGCACTCTGGTCTCTACGCATCCCATCAGACGAGAGCTTTGACAGATCAAAGCGTTCATTTACACCAAAACATGTTACTTACAGGTCAGTTAAAAGCTGATCCTCATTATCAGACCCGAGATCACCCGTTTTCGATCTCAAGCATTATTGCGAGTGAAAACAAAGACATGAAATTATATGCAGAGATGCAATACGGCGCTTATCAACCTCTTTCTCCTTTAGCAACAGGCCATACAACTATGTCAAATGACACCACATCCTATTATCATCACTCGGCTCTATATCATTCCACATAAACCAATCAACGATACATTTTATAAACTCTCTATTTTTGACTATTATAGAGGTTTTTGGCCAATTCTAATGTTCAAATTGAGCCCAAGAATTCAATCCAAATAGTCTTCAAATGCATTTCAACAGAGAATAGGAGTGTTTTCTTCGCTGATTCAATTTTTAAGCTTACTATTACTGAGATCATGTACTAATTTTATTATTATTACCACTATTATTAATATACTATATATTAATTATTATCTTCTCCTGAGTTTATACTCAATGCATTTGTTGGATTTGTTGTACTTCTCTTTCTCTCTCTCAAAAATGTAAGATATAATCTCTAAGATATATACATATGAAATGTATCTTTTCATTAGAAACACATAAGATATTCGCCTAGTAATACATAATGCTTTCTCATAAAATACTAAATAACCTATCTATTAAAACAACTTTTTTCTATTTTAAAAAAGTTGCAATTTATGTACATTTTAATTATCTCATGATTACAATAGGCATTACTTATGATTTCAGTTTATTAGTGTCAACAAATATAAATATATAAATATTATATATTTAACTTATATATATAGGAGTCTCTATCAAGTAAATAATCTGTTTTCTTCTATAAACTATTGTAAATTAGTTATTATATAATATGACTGCAAATTTGAAAAAATACGAATCAAAAAATTATTATTCAGTTAAAAATTGTTGATTTCTTTTTTATTCACTGAAATATTTTTTGCGCAAATATTTAATTTAACGTAAATTTAGTTATTCAAGAAAGTTCACATTTTTGTGTAAGGTTTTGTTTACGTGAAATAGTTAGGCATTAAGGCATAGCTAAGTCTTACGTAGGCGTGACAAGTGATCCTCCCTTCACATCAAATTTACAAAAGTGCTGTAAAGGCACGTGCTTTGCCTGACCACCCAAGGCTTTCACTAGTTGACCCCTACCTCAGAAGCTGACCTGACCACCCCTTGGGCTAAATATTGCTCTTCTGTTCGAAATTCTATTCTGCTTTTGTGTTTCAATGTGTCGAGAAAGTGAATTACTCTCTAAAGAAAAAGTCAAGTTTAGTGCACAAAACTGCTTAACTTGTGAATCAAGTATTGCATTCTGCATATTGAATACTGAAAAGTCTAAGTGCAGAACGAGATTTGAAAAAATATTTGATATATACTCTCAATGGTTTCACTTTTACTGTTCATCTAAAAGAGAGAGATTTATACTAAATGAACAGTAAACAGAAAATGAACGCTTTTGCATAATACATAAGATGATGGAAAACTCCTATTCGGTTGCATTAACACATTGCTTATATTTGTAGTGAATTCTTTAAGATTTTAAGCTTAGTACTAATATTACATACGCGCTGACAAATACTAGTTAATACATACACTGTTGAGAAATACTGCAAAATAGCAGCAAACTTGTCAGCTCTTACATGGAATTTTGGACAATGAATGACATTTCCCATTAGTGACATTGTCCTAACCTATAATGTTGAGTACACCTGCGTTTTGACTAAAGCAATAGTCCTAATGCATACTGAAATAAAACCTATGACTATGGCAGCCGCCGAATGCGTGTGAAACCCGGAACGCCTATAAATGAAAGACACCTGCATAGATGCGCCGCTTGCTTGTTAACACTCAATACAATCTCATTCTTACCATCATTTTACTATTATTCAACCTTAATTATAATTAACACATTTCCCGAATCCAATCTATTTTTACACCATTTTTACTTCAACTAAACTATCGATTGATTCGTTTGAGATTTTACAAGAAAATCAATAGTTTTCTCACTATTCCTTTTATCAATAGAGTGATAATTGCAGTTCAATTCTAATAAATAGATTATATTGCAAATTAAATTAACATTAAATTCTGGTTTCACAATCATTTGAATAAATTATAAAGTTTTCGATTTTTTGGTTGTTCGTCAACAGAAAAATTGTTTCAGACGCAGTTTTTTCATCGAAATTCTTATTAATTATCGCAAAAGTTTAATAAATAGTTATTCAAATTGAAAGATTCGATTCGGGTTGAAATTGTAATCAAGCGAGAATTGTGAGCAATGAATCATTGTTTTCAACAAAATAAGAGCTGCATTAGAGCTGATATGAATTTGAGATCATGTGAGACATTAAGGCCAGACTAGAAACACGTGCCATGAGGTGAGTCGTTCCTCTTTAAAATTGTTAACCTTTGTTTCGACCTATGATAACATATCAAACATTATCATATATGATATATCGACCTAAAAATAATAATAGTAATGAACAATTTCTAGTAGTATTCAAATTTGATTGTCTATTACTTTGGTTAATGAGACGCAACGTAAACCAATTATGATATTTGGAGACATCAATGCTAAGAGATTATTAGAAGCACTTTACACTTCTGGCCATCATTTATATACCTGTACTAGAATTGATCTGAAAAAGTCCTATCAAGAGCTAAATTGAGTGCCTTTTAGCACGTGTTGAGCAGGAAATGCGCTGCTTTTTAACATTCATTTTGCATTTCCTGTCGCACGACCGCATCTCTCAATACAAATGTCAGGTGAACCTACACTTACACCTATTCGGCGGATGTATTCGATTCAAATTCAAACACAATCATAATCATGAATCAAACTCTGGGCTCTGTCACTAACTAATGATTATAAACGCTTCTGTGGGAAAAGCATAAAAAGGCCTTTACTCTACACAATGTTAGAAACAAAATGCGGATCTAATTCTCTATTATTAAAAATATAAATGCAAAACAGGATTACCTATTGCTTTATGCATTTATATTAGTATTACTGTATAAAACCGTGTCATTGCATTAGAACTAAATTCTCACGTCTTTGAAAAAACAATATTTTTCACAACTTCTAAGCATTAATTTAGGTCTTATTTTTGATAACCATAAGTCTTGATTAAGTTTTTATTATTAATGCTTTTCTACTCCATTCATGTGAGATCTCTTTTTTCATTCGAAAAACGAATCAAAAATTAATTGTCAACTTTTCAACTATTTCTGTTTCATTTAGAATAAAAAAAAAGTTTAGATCAGAATTTGAATCAGAAACCAAGACAACCATCAGCTGTGTCAACAAAGTTGTGCTTCAAATTAGTTGTCAATAAAATGTCAAAACTGGAAAAATATTTCAGTTCAGATCAAATTCATTAAAACTTAAATCATTAGAAATATGAATGTTATAATTTTTTTTAAAGTTTTCAACGATTATTTAGTTTTTTCAGCAAAAAAAAAATCTAAATTTTATTTTTGATTTGTTTTTCGAAAACTCAATGAACTCATAGACTGAACAAATTCTGAGAAAATCGAATTTTGGGTTCAAAAAGTATTTTATATCTAAGATTTTGAAGAACAGTACAGTATATTCACTGTTATATTCACTGTACAGTATATTCACATTTCTTATATTAATATGAAATTCAGACATCGAACTAACTTAATCTTATTTAGAAGATAATGCTTTGTTATCTGTCATTTGACGATAAATTGTGAGTTTGACTCACAATAAATTCTTTGAATTAAACAAAGACTGCTATAAAAATCATGATTCACTTCGAGACTAATAATATGAAAGTTAATAAATGTTTCAATAATAAAATAATTATTATTAGTAAACATTCTTCAATTGTACAATTAGTTGAAATTTTTGATTGAGTTAAACTATTAAAAGAAAAAATGTACTGAAAAATGATTACAATATCTTTTATATACTGAGCTCTAAATCGAAATTTCCGGCATCAGTTGGCCATCAGTTATGCTTTATGTTGAATGACAATCGTGTTGCCCATTAAATTGCTTTAATGATGAGTTATCCACGACATTAACAGTGATGTCCATTTTGGTTATACAATTAAATAGTTGTGGGCGTTATATGTGATGCAATTCTGTTCTGTCTGTCTTTGCCTCAAGAGTTAAAAGCATTCCCGTTGCATAGCATGTCATGCAGTTACCAAAAACGCATTCGATGAATGCAATTGATGGTAATTTGTGTTGGTTGTAGTTTTTTTATACATACTATGAGCCTCCCATTGAGTACAACAATAAGCCGGAAAAAGAGCCCTCCCGTCAGCCTAAAGGCCTAACTTTTCGAGTTTAAGTTGAACGTCTCTCTCAACTCGAATCCTCATATTGTTCATAAGTTTAGGCTCAAATTAATTCAAAATATTATGAGTCTAACATTTTTATTAACGAATGATATCCTAATGCTGAATATTTGATATAAAACGTCAACGAATTGCAGATATATATGAACTGAGATAAGAATTTATATACGCATAATATGTAGTACTGGTGTAGTAGACATTAGGGAATTATGATATTATATTGATTGTGATTAATTTAATTCATGCTTTAGTAAATGCAATTTGTGCACAAGTGGTTTATTATTCAAAATTCCTCCTTTGTTGGGATAAATCAGTATCGCCTATGGGTCACAATGCCTTTCATAGTCTATTATACGATTTGATGAAAGCTCTATAGCTTGAAGCGAATATACATTTTTCCATTTTATGATTGACAGATGGCTGGTTGTAGTGGAGTTGCATTTACTAAATGCCTAACTTTTTTAGACACTTGCCTTATGCTTATGCAACTCATGCAATACATTGTCATTTATTCCTATAATATTGTGGTTTGTTTTTCATTCAACAAAACAATTCAATTTAATTTTTATCGTTCAAATGGTATCATATAATGCTTACAACACATTATTAGATAATACATTTGATCTTTAGTGATAGTTTCAGTATAATAACACTCTTGTCTATAACTTAACTGATAGTGAGTTCAAAGAAATAAGTTTAAATATATTACACTAAACTTTATTTAATAAAAAGGTTGACAGACAGTTGATCTTAAAGAGAGTGTAACCGCAACAACAGCTAAATATGACACCTATTACAGAGTCTCTAAGCAACAATAGATTATTTAGTGAGTTGAGCTTGTGTTGCAATAATTGTTTGTTCCGTCTTTGGGTTGTGCTCACCATCAAGAAAACTTTTATGATAAAAACTCAACATTTTATTTACTGCCTCTTTCCTGTGCTTTATATTGAGTCACATCTGATAGTATACAACACAACGTATTACTAAATTAGTGAATTATTTCATAATTTTTATGAATATATTTTGAGGGCAATCTATATTAAGTTGCATTGAAAGCTATGGTAGACTAAAGTTACATAATTATATTTAACTTAAACAAATATAACGAGAATTAAGTGCCAACATTTAACTGCTGGTTTACCTGCTATCATAGTTAAAAGACACATATTAGTTATGCACACAATTATTTTATACTTTCTTTCAGTGTTTATCTCATTTTTTATTTTGCTTACTTTGATTTGATGTTCATGAGCCAAATATTTGCGAATGCATTTTTCAAATTTCAACCCCTCTAGCATTATGTCAACTATACTGTTATACAAACTTATTCAATGCAAAAGATTGCTTAGCGGCTCATCTTCTATAGAATAATCATTTGTTGTACAATAAATGTGGGCTCACGAGAAGCGTAAAAACCTTTTATATTATAAGGTTTTAGTAATTTTTTTTCTCTCATTTATAACTATGATTTCCTTTGAAAATAAGCTGATCTATGAATTGTATGAAAACACGCGTTCAATAAATTGAAATATAATCGTATTCAATATACAAATAAATTCAGGAAATTTGTTTTGAAGCTATTTTGATGAAAAGGTTGAAAAGACATTTTTTTGCAAAGAAATAATCATTGAGAACTAGAATTGCATTTGTCTGAGCGATTAATAAGATGAGTATTCAATTGAAAAAATGACTTTATTTGAGATATTTTGAATCAACTTTAGGCATAATACACAATTAATTGAATAATAAAAGAAATAAGAATTTAAGCTAAACGTGATAGGCTTTAGTGATAGG